>CM075191.1:24078541-24131041 GCA_037577475.1 Chaunax sp. Z400 | reverse complement strand
CAGCTTCATTGCACTGTTTTTTTTTTCTCTCACTCTGTCACAACTATTCTCCTGACTGACTGACTACAGGTTGCTCTCTTGGGTGTCACTGGAGGATATGGGGTGCAGACCTCCATTCTCATTAAGTCTCTTGGCACGAAAGGTTTCATAGTGAATGTTATGGGTGACCTCCTTCAGATCCTGGAGGTGAGACCTGAGAAAGAGATATACAGAAACATGGATTTCTAGTTATGTATAGGATGTATTAGGAATCTATATCAGATCTTTAGAAAATGAATCATCAACTATTTTGATAGTGATCAAATAATGTGAGTAATGTCTTTAAACATCCCTTCTGCATGTATTAAGGCGACCAAAAACATTCTCCAATGTGTGTCTGAGTTGGTTTTGGTTTGAAAAAGTAAAAGGAGAGGATGTGGTTTTACCTGTATGTATGTATTTATTTATTTATCTACTTATTTGGGGGAGGGGGTGGGGGGGGTGTTAAATGCTAGTACGCTCAAGATTTTACATAACTAAAATATTCAAATTAAAATGAATAAATTTACATTTTTGTTGTCATTTATTTAGCAGGGTGATCCTTGCTTTTAACAATCACAAGTGGGTCTGAAACCTGGCCTTTTTTTCCCCATATAAACAAACAACCATTACTTTCAAGCCTTTGCCGAACAAGTTCACACAATGCTGATAAAGCTTTTCACCACCAGGTAAATCTGGAGGTATTTCTCAAGCATTCCAGAATTAGTCTTTGGTGACCTAACCCATGCTGGCAACGTCAACCAGCAAAGACTGGCTAACCAGAGATGAAGGGGGAGGGTGACAGAGTAGACTACAGCTCGTAGTAGTATGGCAGAGCCAATGACATCATAAGCACATTGACAGTGATTGTATAAATTACTCTCACTGCAAGAGGGAGGATGTTTAAGTTACAAAAAGGTTAAGATCCCCAGGTATAGAGTCCATTGTTAGTATACTGCATGTGGTTTCCATGTCACACTTGTTGATGTGTTGAATAGACCAGTATTGACTTTCAAACTATTTGTAATGTCACAAATCCTGCTCATAGGCTGCCTCTTAAAATGAGATTTTCAGTGAGCTCAGAGGATTTACACCTTCAGCGATGAATGAGAAAACAGCTTTCTATTGTCACGCCTCTACACAGCGAAGCTGAAATATCCAGCTGTAAGTGACTTGGAGTAAAACAGTCCTGGTTCCAGCTTCTCAAATGTAAACATTTGTTGTTTTCTTTGACTCATTTGAAAATATACTGAACAGCTTCAATTTGGGCGCAGAGAAATTATTTTCTGGCACTTTAAATAACAAATGCTTATTCAATAAATCTAGAAAATGATCAGCAGGTTATTCAATAATGAAAATAAACATTAGCTGCAGCCCAATGTTTTTTATGCACAATTCGTGTTATTATTAATCTGCAGTTAACATGGGATTTTAATGATCATTCTAAAAGATAATTTTACCTGATCAGGAAATCTCTCAGCTGAGCAAACTCACAATGGTTGGGATTTTCAACTGCAAAAAAAAAAGAACATCATATATGTCAAGTCTTTTACTCATAAACATAATTTCTGTTGCAAAATGCCTGTAAGTGTTGATTATTAAGAAAAGGCCACATCATATACCTTCCACAATTCCCCACGCCGTCTTCCTCCCCAGAACTCGTTTGCCATTAACTTGATATTCTTTGTCGCTGCCCACCACAGCAAAGGGCATCGCCTCCTGTGCACAGAGACATTCCATCATTGTCGAGTGTACTGACAAGGTTTATGAGACGAGACAAATACACAACGTGCCACCGTGCCCCGATGTTCTGTTTGGAGGAAGCGGTGCATGAGTGAGCGCCTGGGGTCAGGCTGCTGGGACAAGAGAGATGTGACAGAATGAAGCACTTACTCTGATCTTGTCGTTGTCGCTCTTGTCCTCCATGTCCTCGTCGAACTCTTTCTGTGGGTAAAACTCAATCCCACCCATCTCCAGCTCCTTCCTCACCTACAGCACAAAGCAGAGTCAAGAAACAACATACATCTGAGGGATGTCTTCAAGTCAGCTGGGTATGCAACACTCTGGAAAGGCTGTGCCTTGTCCAATATTGGAATTTGGAGATGGATACAAATACCACTATTTGAAACTGATACAGTGGCAAACAATACATTGACAAAAAATGATTTATAAAGTAGATTATTCTTATCTAGCAAGAACTGCCGGTAGAGAACTGATACCGTTATATCTCAAATAGCTGCTACATAGGCCTTTTGACCGCTTTTACTGGTGGAACTCACCCGCTGTTTGAACTCCTGTCTCTCCTCGATGGTCATAGTGTCTGCCTTTGCAATGACAGGAATTATGTTGACTGAGTGACTCAAGCGCTTCATGAACTCAATGTCTAGCTGCCGAAGACTGGGACGGACAGAAAAAAGAGAAAAAAAAAGAAAAGGAAAGGAACGTGAATAAACAGATATAGGAGCTGTGATTCTCAGCAGAAGGAGACATGGGTTGTTTTTTGACCTTTCCCTGGTCTTGTAGCAACTACAAAAGATTTACAGCGTTAAAGCTCCTGAAAAGTGGGCTTATCATTGGACAAAGGTTGTGTCCCAGTTCTTGTTTGCCTGTCGATCTCAATTACCCACATACACAGCATACACTGGCTGTGTCACAAAAGAAAAAAACTGTATCTGTTTATCCATTAGAGAGCAATTTCACAGTTGTCAGAGCTAATTGTGAGGTGTGTGTTGTGTGAAGTAGACTTGATTTAGGGCTTTGTTTATCTTACATTAAATTTCATTGGATTAAAGGACATTGACTCCTTTTGTGCCTTTCCCATTACATTACTTTAAACACATCCTGTTTTAGATCAGACATTTAAAGATGGTTTGAGTGATTACTTGACTAATCTCAAGTTTCTGATGAAGTTTAACTCACGAGTGTCCAGTTGGGGAGATGAAATAGAGGCAGCAGTGCACCCTGGTGTCAGGGATGCGCTTCTTTCTGGTGATGTTGACCTCCTCCTTTAGGAACTTCTCGTACTGCTCATTGATGTACTTGGAGATGGGCTCCCAGCTGTGGATACACAAGAGAAGTCAAGACGACTTGAGAGAGAGGAGGAGAAGGAGCAGAAAAAGAACCCTGCTGGAGCAGGACCATTTTCCAAACACAGCGCTGCAGCACTCCTTAAGATAAAGTATAATTCGATGTGGTGAATAATTTAAATTTGTTCTTGCTAAAATAAGGTTGTAATGATGACGATTCCGGAGCTTGAATGATCCAGGAGTCGTAAAACGTACCAGTTGTCGTTATTGATTAAGTCTCCAAAGCCTGGAGTGTCAATAACTGTCAGCTTCATCTTCACACCGCCCTCCTCAAGGACTGTGAAAAACACATAAGAGAGGAAAGAACCACTCAGAGCTGTTGCTTCCTATGTGGAAATACAACAGATCTGTATTTGACATTCGACATACTGAACTAACGTTTTCGCAGGTGAATGAACTACATGAGAAGACAAAGAGAATGAGAAACAGAAGATATGAAGAAAGACAAGAACAAATGTATCTGATTGAGATGTTTTTAACTTCTGAGTGATGTCTCTGTCTTGCCACTGGCAAGAGCATAATAATAAACTGTGAGAGAGGCAACCATCCATCCAGTTTCTATAACTGCTTATCCTGTGGGGGGGGGGGGGTACACGCTGGACAAGTCGCCAGCTCATCACAGGGCCACATAAGACAAACAACCATTCACACTCAATGTCAATTTAAAGTCACCAATGTTTTTGGTGGTCGGAGGAAGCCGGAGAACCCGGAGGGAACCCAGGCAGACACGGGTAGAACATTGCATTTCTGTCAAATTAAACACTATAAAAAACAACAACACTAGCTCTCTCTCCCTGTACTCACCGTGAGACACTGCTTTGACCTCTACAGTTTTGGGGATCTTGTCATCACGGGCCCATCCTGCGCTCCTCCTGCTCACCTGGGACTTAAATAGGGTGTTCACCAGAGTTGACTTTCCAAGACCGCTGTTACCTGACATGAGAGGGAGGGGAAAACGTGACGGAGATGTCTGAAGAGAAGGTGCCATGGTTTGTACATTCATTTTTTGTCTCACCCACAGGCTTCTGTCACCTACCGACAACCATGATGTTAAAGTCAAAGCCCGTCTTCATGGTCTTCTTCCTCATCTGCTCAATGATGGTGTCGATACCAATGTACCCCAGCAAAGCGGATCCAGCACCGGAGCTGAGGGAGCCGCCAGGACCGTGACCTCCATTCTGTGCTGCAGTGTGAGCTGCACCATGGCCCACAGCATGACCCTGAGTGCTAATGTGCATTGAACCGTGAGTCCCGATGGGCACTGGGATGCTGCTCGGAGGAAGAGCCGAAACGCCGCCTCCTCCTCCGATGACAGAGCCCTGGGGTGGGAAGGGGCTGGAGGGCGAACCAGCGCCCACATTTGGGGGCTTGGCAGGGATGGCCGGTTTGGGCCTCACTTCTGGAGGAACTACGTCTGACATGTCTACAGGGGAAAAGGATAGGAAGATAGAAATAACATTTTTAATTCACAGAAAATGCTGGTACATCACTGGGAAGTGGGCCAGTAGAGCCATCTGAGACCTCCCCTACTTTTTTATACTTACCCTACAGTGAAGAAATGTTAAAGGGTTGGTTTGGCCAGAATACTAACATATATTTCTTTCGTGTACATCTAACCATGCAGATATTTGTCTCACACAGGGACTGAAAAGAGATGTTCCTCTTGAATATAGGTCATGATGTTATTAAGCAACATGGACAGATCTCACAGATAATTAAAAACAGTCTCTAAATCAGTGTCACTCTGGTATTTCAGGCTCACTTTTTATAGCCTCAGCAGCCGCTACAGTAAAATAGAGTTCATACTTCTGATACTTCAGATTTGTACTAAAGAAAGCTTGAACAATAAAGAGGCCTGAAAAAAAAATATCAGCTGGACATCATCTTATTCCAGATATATTATATCAGTGTTTATGTTGGCTGATAACAAAAAAACTGCAGTGCATAAATGCAAAAGATATCTTTGTGTATATATACACGTATGTAGTATCCTGAAAGTATACTGTCCTATTTATATATAACATTTATATGTATACTAATAGCACACTTGAATAAACTTCTTTCTGCAGGCCATGTGGGCGATTAACTTACACTACAGGTATGTTTTAGTGAACTTACCCTATAAATAAAGCAAACAGCCATGAGACTTAGCCAAGATGGAGATAACCTGAGCCCTCCAGTGTGCACACATGGAGCAGCCTGCTGTCTATACAGATGACACAGCTCACTGAGGCAGTGGATGTCACTTTGATTCACAACACTCGGTGGCCATGCTTCCCTCTTTGCCTGCTCCATCACTTCGTGTTGCCTTCACACACACACTACATTCACATATGCCGTTTTTCTCAGCATTAAAAGTCAGCTGCATTTGAAGACTGGCTGATTATGCTCTGATGACGTTTTTCCTAAGTAGAAAAAACGTTATTTTTGTGATGGGTGGCCACGCAGACTCACGTCACGGCCACGCATTATGACTCCGTATTTAGGTTGATTATATTTCATCTGTTTTAATACACGAGGTGAGCTCCATCACAGCCCGTCCCCATTGTCTCTCTCCTCTCATGCTGGATCATATTGTTCAAGGCTAGCGGCGGCTACGTGTTAGCTGTTTGCATCACTCCGCTAACGGTGGGCTCTACCGTGTGTCACACTTACCGATTCCCGTTCAATTGACCGGCAGATCAGCGCGAGGAGAAGACAGTCTGATGCGCTGCTGTCCAAGAATTACCGATATTTATCCGAAGATGTGATAAGACGGGGAGCGATCATGTGATTGGTCGGGGTACCTTTTCCTGTCCTTCCCTTTGGCCGCGAGCCCCCCCTTAACGTTACTAAGGCGACAAGAGGAGGAGGGTGGAGATGCAGTGCGCATGCGCAGTATAAATACCTCACATTTGGGTGTCTGTATCAATTTTGGTGATACAGACTATTTCTAGGGAATATTGGATATGCATGACAATTACACGAAACAAATCAAGTTTGATCCGAATCAGATGTGCAGAAAAATTTTCAAAATGTAAACATTATGTTTGGTGACTAGAATGTTGGAAGACATAGCCTACTGAGATCCTAAGTAAAAGTATAAGTACCCCTCTCCTATGGAACCATCTTCCAGGCTCCAGGATGCAGATACTCTTTATATTTCAGAGGAGGGTTAGAAATTTCCTTTTTGAGAAAAATAAAAGTTAGGGCAGGATAGGCTAGACCCTTTTTATGTTGTTATATGCCAGGGCTGCCGAGGGACTTCCCATAATGCACTGAGTTTTTTTTTATCCTCCTCTCCCTCTCCTTCTCTGCACTTTCATGCTCAGTTAATGCATGTTACAAATTTGGCTCCTTCCCCAGAGTCTTTGCACTTTCTCGTCTCTCAGCTTCCCATGGATCATGGTTGAACCTCCTGGCTGATGCTTAATAATAATCATATTCTTTCTACAATTATGATTATGATTATTATTATCATTATTAATAATAATAAACTATATCTATATCTGCAATATTTCTATTATTGTAGCAGTTATTATTATTGTTGCTGTACATCTTTCTCTCGCTCTCTCTCCCTCTCTCTCTCTCTCAACCCAACTCGTCAATGCAGATGGTTGCCCACCAACAGCAATGATCTGCTGTGCTCTTAGGTTTTGTTGTGCAATGATATCTTTTAGTAGAATTATTTAAAAATGTTACAGAGGAGGAGGACATCCACCGAGTCACAGTACTCACACTTTATCTCAGAGTTGCTCCTCTTTCGTCCTGCTTTTCCTTTCTTTTCTGCATGTTTTTGTTGTGTTTGTTTGTTTGTTGAGTGCTCTACTGGTGTGTCGCCCTGCACCAGTCACTTTGATAGCAGTCTCCTAACCAATACAGTCATGCCTCTGTTCAACCCGTCTGCTACTCTGCTGATAAGGAGTGATGTTTTTAAACCCTCTGCTATCCTCTTTGAGCACCCCTTCAGCTTAGCTCCGCCCCCCTTTAGGCAGAAGAAAATTATTTAATTCTTATTCTGAACACATTTAAAGAGTCCTTGTCATGTATACTTTAAGGAATTTGTACAGCTTACCCATATACACTGAACCTGGGCTGTACATGGTGACGTAATAGGGGTCCTCTGGTTCCTCTACGATAAATGCTCTATCTGCTGGAGGGTAATTTGGTTGGTGTAGTGGAGGAGAGGCTGTTGTCTTGTCTGGTGTCTGGTACACTCCGTGCTGTGGCTTGGATGGCAGGTCAAAGACCCCCTTTGGACTGATGCTGAAATTGTCTGTGTTGAATGGACAGTTTACCAGGGAGGGTGGCCAGCTTACAGCACATTTCGCTGAGGGATATTCTGGTGGATTTGTGGCCACCACATAATGATCAGATGGTGCAAAAATACCCTTTTCATGGAGTCCTGTGTCACTGAGGTTCACCTCATTGTGGCTTTTATTTTGCCCAGGATGCTGCTCATAATCTAACAGATGTTTGTGTGATATAATCTCAGGCTTTGAATAGGTAGGTTTTGATGTGGCGCCCTCAACAGAAGCAGACTCCTGTGTTTCGCGTGTCACAAGACTGGTCTTAAAGTGATTTAATCTGTTGGTGAACTGTGGAGCCTCCCTGTTCCGATCGATGTCTCTTGACTGGCAGCTGTAATCCATCGAAGCACAGTTGGATTGACTTCCTGCACCCTTCACATCCATCTGGCTGCTTTGACTCTGAGTCTTTGCCCAGAATCTGTGTTTCTGAGGAGACGGGATATTTGGAGATGCACTGGTTTGTTGAAAGAATTTTGATGAAGTTCCTGTGATTGTCCTCATGTTGTTTCCCTTCTGAGGTCTCCTAAGATTAGAGCCTGATAGAAATGTTGTGTCCACTTTTGTTTCATTGTTGATACCTAATTGTCTTCTTCTGGTCTCAATATTGGGCGAAGCTCTAAACTGGTTTAAGGTACGGTCTGTGGAAGATGAAACTGGAGGAGTAATTGCTGCGCTTCTCTCAGGAAACATTCGCTCAGATAATTGGACATTCGAGGCAAATCCTTCAAGTCTTCGTTTCTGGTGAAATCTGAGACTTGACTGATCAGCCAGTTCATCAAACACTGACTGAGAGTCTCTCTGATGAACATTAGCGAACCTCATCCCTTCACAGTCTGGAGGAGATGTTTGTGTAGCTGTAGTTCTACTGGGTAGAAATACCTGCTGCTGTTTGAGGAATGCATTTGGTTCAGGTATTGCAGTGGTGTCTATATTCCTAGGGGGAAGCTTTGGTTTATATTTTGCACTATTTTCTCTTTGACTTAAACCAGCTTTTCCTCGGAATAAACAGGAATTGTGAGACATGGCTGCTTGTCTCTGGGACTCAGAGTAAGTCTGATGCCGAGACTCTTTGCATGTCATGGGACATTCTCTTCTCAGTGCAGAATGAGTAAAGTCCAATAACGTTTCTTGGTCAAGAACGTCATGCTTGGCCTCATTTGAAGATCTCTGTTTGCTGGACTCAGGCTCTATTGCAGTATTTGATATGGTAATTGATCTAGCACGTCTTTCTTTAGCAACAGGAGATGGCTGCTTGCCTCCTGGGCTGTCCAAACTCATCTCTCCACAAAGCGAAGTTGGAGACGGACTCAGTCTGGGTGTTGGGACAGTCAGGGTTGGAGATACACTTGCTTGAGTCTGGTGCAATAATGGAGAAGGATCACTTAACTGGGAGGTGGGGGGATAAATAGAGGCGCTTGGCTTTGGTTTCAGAGTACAGAGAGTGGGAGAGGACTTTGGCTTTGGAACAGGAAAAATGGATATGCTGGGCTTTGCAGAGACAGTTGGAGAGCAATATGTTTTGGGTTTGTATCTTGGGAGGGTTGAAGCTTTTTCTCCATGGTTCTGCTGACGTGATTTACTCCAAGAGGGCTGACTGGATGTCTTGGTGGAACAAATTGGAACAAAAGATCTGGAACCAAAAAGATGGGAGAAAAAAATGTTAGCTGTGAAATGAATACAGTATAATATCTATAACACAAAACTGGTTGAGAGTACAAACTCCAGCTTAATTACCTGTCAGTGTTGATCTGTTTTGTGTTGTGTTTTTCGTGGATGAGTCCCTTATCATCAAATGATGGGATTTGAATAGGTTTCTTTTTGATGACAGGAGAAGAGAGGGAAAGAAGAGGTGACAAGCAGCCTGAGGAGTGTTCCTTTGTTTGTCTGGAGGATTCAGATACTTGAGGAATCAAAGGTGCCAGATGGTCAGAAACACTCATTCTGAAAGGAGAAACAAAATAAATCTATGGGATTGAAAACAAAAACTGCTGCAGAGCCGTTAAATCCATTTCAATACATCATATTCTACAAGTTCAGAAGATGTTTTCTACATCAAATTTATTTTAATCTGCAAAGTAACAAAGGGTTTAATACTTTTCCAGTCAGTAAGTCAAAATATGATGTAGTTGTACCTTACTCAAGTAAAGTACAAATTTTTACTTCTACTCCACTACATTTCAGAGTTACATTTTGCTCTTTTTGCTCTATATAACATTTGTCAGATAGCTTTAGTTACTAATTACTTTTCAGATTACAATTTTTCTTACCCTTCCTATCCAGTGAAAACCATTAATTTAAAAAAGTATGTTTATTGTCAGTGTTTGGTTTTTTTTAGCTCATGACTTTATGATGTTCTCACAGAATATGAGGCATTAAAGGGTTTATTCTTCTCCCATCACTGAATATGTAATAATGTACAAATAGTAAGTATAAAGTGGCATTAAATGTAAATGCTCTTGTACAGTAAAGCAAAAGTATGACAAAATGAAATCTTAAAATATTGAGTAAATGTACCAGATTACTTTTAGAAACTACAATCTTAAACCACGTGACTGCTCTGTACTAACGCTGTAAATTCCACCACAAAACGTATCTTTACAATAAAAAAAAGTATGTTTGCTTAAGTCGCCTTAGAGGAAAGCAGACACTAACCTGCTGTATGAAGCTCTGTCTCTCTTGTTGACACACTGAGTGAGTAAATGAGTCAAAGAGTTTGAGGCAAAGAACACAACAGTAGGAAGTATTGGGCACACAAGTGCCATTCTCTCCATTCCTCCGACACTGTGGCTGCACTGTTTCACTCCCACTCTGGTCTCTCATTTTGTTGGTTCATGGGAAACGGACTGTGAAGCCTGGACGTGTCCTTATTTGTCTGTCTGATTACAGTGCAGATCATTGTTGGATTAAATACATTATTTTAGAAATACTCCATTACAAAGTAAAGGTTCGGCATTCAAAAATGCAAAAATCAAAAATACTGGGTGAGCTGCTTTTAAGTACACTATTTTAGTCCAGTGTTTTGCAACCAGGGCATCAGACACTAATCTTGTTTTTTGTAAAGTCTTTGATAATCTGTCCTTTTTGTTCCTCAGCTTTTTAAGGAGAAAGGAAAAATGTCTCTTTGGTGGAACTAGACACTTATCATACTTAAAGTAAAGGGTAAAATAAATCTACTGAGGTAAAAAGTATAATATTTCCCTCTTAAATGAAGCTGAGTGTAATGTAGCATTAGATGGAGGCGCTCAAGTAAAATGTAATCATATTTAAGTTCAGAACTTGAATAAATATAGTTAGTTACTTTCTACCACTGATGCACACACACTGCACAAATCTGAAATATTATTTTATTCAGATATATTGAATTTCATAATAACACAGAGAGTAAATCCAAAGAATTGACACATTAAACATAAATTACACATTTATTTTGTATGAACAAAGAATTTGATCATTTAAACACAGCTGTTACATACTCTACATGCTGTCAAGTAAAAACAATAAAAACAGGAAATAAACACTTTCAGCATTACCAAATACTATTTTTCTACAGTCTTGGTCCATCTAGGATAATTTTGGCACCTTTAATAAATCAGTATCATTTATTCAGCACATATCATTATAATAAAGTCACGTCTACATCATTCTGGCACAGCGGCTCTAACAATCCACATGCTAGCAACTGCCTTGCCGACATCATCAGAGAGGATTCAACTCCATCCGCAGTGGCAAAAATTCATTGCACTTATGTCATTCACTTCACTAATTAAATGCACAATAGAAGTAAACTTCATGATAAATGTAAAGTGATTGTCGCATTACAAAATGTATGTAAAAGTTGGCACTAGTATAAGATGGCATGGAATTTACATTAAGTTTCACACTCTTTTCTAAAGGGCAACATGTCCCACAATCACCAGTCCTCTCCTGTTTGTGCATTTTGCTTCATTTTTTAAAATCCCTTTCACTTTTCCCTTATCTCTGCAGCAAAAGCTTAAAGTGTGTCAGAGATCAGGGAAAAGTTGTAATGATGGGTGAGGAGGACACGTCTCCATCTGTCATTTTCTGTCTCCGTCTTTAAGGTGTTAGCTCTCATCCCACTGGTGTCCTGGCAGCACCACTGTCCAGATGGCCTGCCTCTCCACCCTGCTCCTCCTCATCCTCGTCATGGTCATATCAGGGCATTGGTATCGTCATCTCTGCAATTCACGCTGGCCACCAGTGGGTGATGCCGGACTGTTTTGTTGCTCCACTTGTGGGGATCCTGCAGCCCGGGCTCTAGGAAGTACAGGCACACTCCGAATCCTGCCAGCACCAAAACTGAGACCAGCAGGTAGAGGGGGACGAACCAGTCCAAGAAGAGCCACGACATAACTGCTGTCGGAGGCAAGGGTGGAGGAGGAAGGGGCAGAAAATGGATGAGGAGACAGGGAGAGAAGACATTGTGTTGAGGATGGGAAGGGAAGGAGGTGAGGTTTTAGGGAGGGGTGGATGGAGTTTCTTTGTTATTTAAATTGCAAACATAGTCTCTAAGGTGTGAGATATCATGCAAAACAATCTGCTGCATCTCAGTGTCAGTGTCAAAACATTACATGACCAGCATCCAGCAGGCAGCATGCTGTCGATCACTGCTTCCATGCAAGATTTAGGATTCTTTTAGTTTGTAAGGATAGTGTAAAGAGAGCCATCATGCTTACCTTTAGATGCTGCTGAATCAGTCTTTTTGTGCTTAATGGTGTGCGATGTGCAGCAGTCGAGAGTCAAGTCGATCATCCGATTATCTCCAGCGCTGTAGCTCTGACTGTTGCATGGGAGACGACCAAAATCACAGGTGCTCTCTGAGAGGCACAAGAGACAGAAGCTGCATGCGGCTTCATCCTCCAGCTCCTGGCTCTGACGTTCAAAAGGAAGGGTGGGGGTTGCTATGACAACATCCCTGCTGATGGAGAGGATGTAGAGAGTGGGAGGGAAACTTATATAACTATAATCATTTTTGGGGGGGAGAAGGTGGGGGCTTTTCAGACGTATCTGGATGCTCACTGCGTTGCTGCTTGCTGCGTAAAATCAATTCCACTCCATTTAACACCAAGGCCATCATGCAGTTTATGTGACTCTTGGGGGGGGGGCATTTTTGTGCGAGCAGCACCTCTCATACCTGCTCTGACTGATGGCAGCTGCAGCGTTTTATGGAGTCACTCCCCCTCAGTGAAAGGATGGAAAGAAGATTTTTTTTTTTTTTTTGCTAGTTTCTGAGACAAAAGCTGAATACAGAGAGGATGACCTACATAATGAGATGTTGTCAGAGAATGTCAGCCCTTTTAATGACTGCCACTTTCAGCTCATTCTACACAAAAACCAGATTCATGAAAAGAAGCTAAATAGATCAAAAAAATTGCCTTGTTTTTCTGAATTAATAAGATAATTATCTCAGAATTCTGAGATAAGTTTTTCACATTGTAAACTGCATTTCTGCTCAGGACATTTACTATTGTGCCTCAAAAGTATTCATGTGTGTATTTGCTGTCACATATTCATGAGGCTGTTATGCAAATCTCACAGAATAACTAGAACAGGGGCTTGAATCCTCGACTGCATGTCCAGACTCTCCTCCAATGCGAAGCGCACTATGTTATATCTGAAAACATTAAAAAAAAACACACATTTGCTCTTTTAACAGAGTGGAGAGGGTGAATGTGTGTTTGGGATGTTAAAAGTCACGAACAAAGTTTTCTCGCGGGTCTCTGGAGAACACAAATCCTAGAGAAGAGAAACACTCAGCTGTCAGCGGATGGGAGAGAGCAAAGATTATTTCTCTCTGAAAGGAGAAGAGATAAAGATGCACCTCCTTCAACTTGAACTAGACCTCGCTCTAAAAGAATATAAGCAGATCGTTCCGACAGTCGGGTTTGACGCCAACTGCCTGAAAGAAATAAAATATTATAGCCAACAGTTGACTATAGAGATAAAGTTATAAGAAATATGATTTCCTTTATAAATTGAGTGGTATAATACCTCTCTACTGCTTTCACATAAGAATAAACCCTTTTTAAGCTTTTCATAATGAAGCATCTCTTCATCCCCTGCCTCATCAATTTGGATATTTCTGTCTGCAAAAGAAAGAGACAAAAATGATGATGGGATAAAGTCAAAAACTAGAATAGTTTAGGTAAAAAAAAGTAGGTAATTGAATCAAGATGCAACAATACTGCTGGGAACATTTTCATCACTAGGAGGAAAATTAATCTAGAATAAAATAATGAGAACAGTATTTTTAATTTGCAATAAAATATATTGCACACGTACTAACATTTCAACCATGCCTGTAGATATCACTGAGGCCATGTCCTGAGAGGAGTTTACATTATATTTTATTTTATAAATGGTCAATTTTACATGGTCTGATTTTTGGACTCCGATTCTGTAGATTTATTGAATACCTTCAGCCAACGGCAACAGAATAAATTAATAAAAATATTCAGACATTCCTTCCTTGAAACAACATTTAGACTTTCATAGGAAATAAAATGTTCAAAAAATGTTTTGGAACAGCTGAATTAACAAAATATGAAAATTCAAAATAAAACATTTTTTGACTTTTCTTTTGGTGTCTGGTCAAACTTTTCTGCGTCTGCATTTTAATCAACACAAACTATTAAAACTGTACATTAACTTAATAAATAAATTACCATAGTAACAATTTCACGACCTGTAAACAAAAAAGGTCTTAGTTGTATTCGAAATGACTTTGGAAGACAGAAAAATGTACAGCATGGATTAAGATAAATCCAGGTGTAAGGCTGCACTCACCCATACTGTGGCCTATGATGGAGAATTTCTTCAGCTGCAGAGGTGTGGGAGTTAATTTCACAGATCATCAAACAGACGGGTTCAATATCTCATCGCAGAACACTGAGAAAATGTTTTGGTTGAATAAATGGGAGCAATAATAGCAGTATATATTACTGCTATTATATATATATACTAAAAATAATAAATAACGGTAAATGCTTTATTACTGGAAACATGCTGTAAGACAGATATTGTGTTACATTTCCTGAGTCATCATGTGCTGTCAAGAAAATACAAGAACCCTTTCTTCCCACATCTCAGTAACTTTTAAAATTAAACATGAGGACACGTACTTCAGAGTGTGCAGCTGCTAAAATATTAACAACAGGCAGCAGACATCTAACGTCCCACAGTGCATTTCAAACATTCCTCAAAGACAGAGAGCACTAGATGATATCACTACTCCGTGCAAATACACCTGTTGGGAAGCACCAAGCCATGGAAAGAGGTCAGGAGTCTGAAGAGCATGATGTTGATAAGAGATCAGCCCACCAGAAAGTCAAAGGCTTTCATTGCCAGATGTTCAGTATCACTTTTAATGGGCTTGATTCCAAATGAAAGATTCATCCTTAATTTCTAGATTATGGCTTAAATAAAATACATTTTTAATAAATTAAATCTTAATCTAATCTAATCTAATCTAATCTAATCAAAAACAGTTTTTTTTTAGATTTCTCAGGTGACACAAAAGGAGTATACAGCATTTTCACACAATTAATAATTAGTGTGTCCCCCTTCGACACTGATCCCAGCAGCAATCCCTCTAAAAGCCTGGTGTTCAACACGGTTGGCACAAAGCAAACATCTGACCAATACAGATTTAATGCAGGTTGACTGAAATGAGTGAACTGAGTTGTGAATGATCATCTATTCACTGGATCAAAAAGCACAATTCAGCAGCCTTTTCCTGATCCACCTCCTCAAATCACTCAATAATCCTACGACATTATTTTACAAACATCTGGAGCTCAAAAGAAGAATGAAAACAGTTTGGTGTGAAACATGGGTTTTATTGCTCATAATACCATGGTAGCTAATTACACATAAATATCTATCTATTAAAATACGCAGAGTCCACCACATGTAACATGAATTGATGAGAGAACGACTAGCTAATCGAGGTGAGTTTTAGTGTTAAGGCATTGTGTTTACTATAATTTTGAGGTCTGTTCATTTGATAGGTCGACTGACCGCGAGATGACTTTGGTCTGCAGGAAGTCAGACACAATCGGAGCAACAGCTTCAGCGTTGTTCAGATGGATGTGATGATCGCCTGGTACAGTCAACACCGTGTTCTGAAAGAGAGAGAGACATTTAGACATGTTTAAGAGAGTTAAAGCAGCTGCAGTCAACTTTTATAAAAATACCCTTTTGTCTTATTTTCTAAAACTGTCACTATTTCCTCACCATAGTACACGAGACAGATAATCTATGAAAAGATGGGACTCCTACAGCGCCATCTAGTGCTCTGAATGCCATTTGCAAGAATGGCATTCAGAGAATCAGAGAGTGTCTGTCTCTGATGGTTTATTCAATATTTCTGTCTATTATGCATGAACTACCTGACAGATTTTGATGAAACTTGCTAGAAGGGTTGGGTATGTATCAAGGAGGGACCCATTACATTTTGGAATGGATCCAGGTAAAGGCACAGATTCAAGATAAATAAATAACAGTACCAGACAGACATCGCAAAATAGGGCTTTTTGGAACACTTTTGACGATTACACATAAACTACTTGATGTATTACCATGAAACTGGATGGAAGGGTGGGGCATGTGCCATGGAAGAAATTAAAGTTGGAGTAGATCCAGAAAAAGGGAAGGACCCATGAATTACTGTCACTTCCTTTACCAATGTGAAATAGGGCTACTAGACAGACTTTCATGGAACTTGGTGAATGCATGTGCCAAAAACAGTTGTTGAATTTTGGCGTAGATCTGAACAATGGGGTGTGTGCATGAGTTTCTTTCTTTCTTCTTTCTTTCTTTCTTCTTGTTGGAATTTGAATTAGGGTTTATTGTAATGAAAAGGGTCTGTTGTGCCTTGGCAGAAGTATGTGGCTGTTGAGTGTCCCTCTGCCTCTGAAGGTTAGTCACTATGAGTGACCCCTTTTACACTGTCATTTGATAAATAACAGTAAAATCTATTTGAACTGCTTTTGTACTCTGATGTGTTGCGCAGTGAAATTCTGACATCAAATTCATTTTCCTTAAAATCACCAGCAGACTTGGAGAGTGACCATCACTGGAGATGTTTAATTGATGCTCATCCTCTCATCAGCAGCGCTTGACCACATACCTGTGGTCAATGCTGAGGTTGCTAACTTTATAACCGTTGCTGTCTCTGAGACATTTAGCTTGTGCTACTGTCACAGCTGTGCAGCTGCCAGTCTAAGAGACACAATTACACAAACATCAAGACTCAATGGCTAAAAATAAAGATAAACTGAAACTGTGCCTATTTTGCAAAACCAGACCGCAAACATAAATTTACATTTTTGTCCAAATAGGCCTGGAGAAGTGCTGATTTTGCTTTCTTTATTTCTGGAAACAGTTTCACGAAGCCGTCTTCTGCTCTGGAAAGACAAAAAGATTGTATATATATATATATTTAATATCGTAAAATTGACTCATGTTGTGCTGTGTTTAGTACATGTAATAAGAAATGTGAGGCGGAGGAATGTCTTACAGAACTACTAGAACAGACGCTTGCATTTTCGATAGCATGAGCAGACTTTGCTTCAAAGTGAAACGCACCACGTTTTTCTAAAAAAAAGAAAGAACACAAATCAAAACATAGTATACATGTATTTTATGTCCTGCATAGAATGCTTTTGGGCAGCATAAAAAGGCAAAGTGAGCAGTTGGTGTATTTCAGCAATATTTTACCAGATTAATACGAAAGTCTCGAGAGAAGACGACTCCTGAAAGAGAAAAATATATTATACTGTCTGCAAAAACAAAGTGAGATCATTTTTCCCTGAGGAGCACCCATGACAAACAGAAAACAGGAAGAAAATAAAGTCATACCTCCCTCAACCGGAGACAGGCCTCGCTCTAAAAGGATCTGCACAGATTGCTCAGACAGAAACGGGTTTACAGCCAACAGCCTGAAAGGAATAAAAGGCTTTTTTTAGACAATAGTTTTACAAACACCGTAACAGATGAGTGGATGTTCAGTATTTTTTTAAAACACCATAAATAGGAAGGTGTAATACCTCTCTGCTGATTTTTCATAGGTGTAAACTTTTGTCTTCCCTTTGCCCTGTTTTTCAAACTGAAGCATCTCATCAATCCCCTGCTTCATAATTTGGGGAATGTCTTGCTGCAAGAAAACAGACAAATGATGAAAATTACTCAAGAGTGGATAGTTCAGCACAGCTGTTTGTGAAATATTATGGAGTAAGGCAATAATATAGAATGATTCTTGGCCCAGACTCAAAGGTCAAAACAGTGCCATTTCTTAAATCTGTTGCTTTTCGAAATGTCAAACAACCGACTAAAATATTTTTTTTTATTCACTCCAAGAATTCCTCAGCCTGGTAAAAGCAAATAAGGCTCTCAAACTCATCTAGGGGCCCTGCTCTAGAGGGTTTCTGCAGTGTTCACTAAGGTAAAAGGGCTTCGGAATGCCTTGGGATCCCTGAGTAGGAGGTGGAAAACATCCGCAGGGAGAGACGGCTGGGTTGTCTTAATTGGCCGGCTGCTTACGGTGACCGGGCTCCGGAAAAAATGGCAAAAAAATAACGAATGGAAGGACTTTATAAGAGGTTTTACTGCCACATAGAACATAATTCAATACCTCTTTCATGGTCATATAAAGTGTAATGGAAAATCAATATGGATGAAACGCCCATTATTATCTGACAATAATTCCTAATGATGTAATTAATGAAACAAAACACCCAGGATCCCCTGCAACGGGTGCATTTCATTGAAGACAGACAAATGTCTATTACTGATTGTCCCTTACAAACTTACAGAAAGTAACTCAGATATCAATACTATCCTGAATCAATTATTCTCATCAAAAAACAAAAAGCATACTCTTTATTTATTAATCATAAAATACAGGCAGGAAATACTCATAACCACACCTGAGGTATGTTTTTCATATAAACTGACCTCCCTGTTAATTTGAATTCTTGTTAAATGCATATCTGAGAAAAAAAATGCAATTTTCATAATTACAATAAATAAATAAAATGCTTTAAATTCCCAAAATATCAAAAGGCACCTCTCCAGTACATACTGTACATTTCCATGAAAAATACTGAACAGATTTGAGTTAAATCCTCATCTGGGAAAAATCCCACTCACAGAATGCGCCTAAATTCAACTTTCAATCATAGAAAAATCTAAAATACAAAGGAATTCTTAAACATGAGCAACAAATTCCAACCCTGTAGTAACTGTAGGTGTAAAAACCGCTGAAGTACCTCCTCTGTAGGGAAGAATCCACAACTGTCAAGCAGAACAACAGAATCCACCATCTCAGGGTACAGTGAGCTGAACTGAGGAAAACACAATATGGGTAATAATTAGCACACAGTAAAGTCACTCTAAATGGTCTGTAGAGTCAGCATATGTACTGTGTGAAAACAGCCTGTCACCTACCATTCCAGCAATGTTACCACCTAGAATAGCATGAAGAAAGAAAGAGGACAAATTAAAACAACACTTAGATGACAAATATTCTAAATGGCTGTAAAGCTGCACTCACCCATACTGTGGCCGATGATGGAGAATTTATTCCACTGCAGCGCTGTGGGAATTAATTTCACAGATCATCAACCAGGTTCAGCAACTCATTTCAGATTTGGAGTCAAAATCACTGCTGTGGTTTAACTGAAGTACAGATGCTGGATGATGTAGTTAAAATACATCAATGATCATAGTTTTTTTAAAATCTATGTTGAACATACTGTTTATTGTAATGACAAATGTTGGCAAAATCGCATCAAATCTCTGATTTAACAAACCAAAATGTTGACTTCAAATGAAAGTCTTGTGGAGTTTTACTGACTGTCATGAAGACAGCTTTTTCAGATTTGTGAAAGAGAAACTTTACACAGAAGTTTGTAAAACGCAGTCAACCAGCCTCTGTATAAAGCGGTCCTACGTTCCTATGGAAATATGAACAAACACTTAAGTTTGACTTGAATTAGAGGCGATAATGATGTCCTGCAGCATCTTGAAGTCACACACCATCAACGACTCTGCGTACATCCATGAGATATAAAGGAAAGGAATAGAGAGCTCCAGGAGGACGATGTGATGACCGACCATGACCGGGCAGGTCCATCGCCACATATCTGCACTCTGAGGGTAAGAACAGAGACAAGGATTGACAAGGATTGTGTTGAGCATTGAGAATCATCGACTGTCTCACCTGCGTCATTGTTTGCGCGTGTGCGTCGCCGTGGGTGGAGTGAATGATCTTGACCTTACATCAACTCTTTGCTCAACACGGTAGTTCTCTGATTACGGACAGAGACAAACCGGACAGGTGGCTGAACCCACCGGAGCGTGACACAGATAACTATAATGAAATTCTTCTCCTGACATCATCTGACAAATAGAGTGAAACAATGAGTGCAGGTCCCTACTGACATTAGGTACAAAGTTAAAAAGCTGGGGGGTGTCAGTTATTTTCTAAAGGACAATTGCACTCATCATTAGTTTGATTAATAAAAACATGATGTTGATACTCCTTTCCTTTTGGATGGGAGGCAACTGAACTTAAACACCTGCAGTGGAAAAATGCTTTGCACACACACTCCCTTTCCTTTTATCCAAACACCTGTGTGAGTGCCAGCAGGAGCAGCTGATGTTGAAGTATAATATGTGTTCCTGACATGAAAGGAGAGAACCTGAAGGAAGACTCAGCCTCCCAATCAATGAAGGTTTATGTTGAGTTAAACTGGGCTGGTGAGAGCAGTGTTAAGGTTTCAATGACATATCCAGTTTACTACAACAACAGTCACCTTTCGGTAGGAGGGGAATGAGGTTGTTGAATGTGCCACAGTTATCAGACCAGCCGTGCAGACACAGCACAGGATGACCGTGATCAGGACCCCAGGCTTTAGCCCTGATATCTCCCCATGGGACCGGTATGGAGAGCTCTGAAACTGGATACAACACACACTGGCTTAGTAATACTCATGAAAGGCTAGAACTGTGATGATAAATAGATTCTAAGAGAACCCAGACAGAGCCTGAGGCAAAAAGCCTGGGTTAACAAATAGATCTGATAACCTTATCGTGACATTCATCATCTCATTGGTATGAGGTAGATCCAGCAAAGAACGCCTGACAAACTTGTTTTTGTTGTTGTCGTCAAACCTTTCATACATAAAATGCAGCTCTAACTACATTACAATTTGAAACTTGCCCATATTAGAATAGGTCTGATAAAACATAGACATTGATCACTGATTGATGTGCAATTCATTTATTTTACATTCATATTTTAACAGAATATAATGGTAGTGTTTTAATAGCTTCCATTGAGCCCAAATCAATGTAAAAATATTACTATAAAGTTAAAGTAGACTTCTTCATATTGGACTTTAGTGTGTCTTCTCTTTAATACCAATAATCCTACTGATCCTAAATCATTTAATGGAAGATAATGAAAACAAATGATTCATTCTCAAAGAAAATATGATTTAATATTGTTGTACGATCTGCAGCTCATTCACAAACACAAAATTACAAGATGTTTAATTGACAA
This sequence comes from Chaunax sp. Z400, assembly GCA_037577475.1. Taxonomy (NCBI): domain Eukaryota; kingdom Metazoa; phylum Chordata; class Actinopteri; order Lophiiformes; family Chaunacidae; genus Chaunax; species Chaunax sp. Z400. The sequence goes on along the minus strand of CM075191.1, from coordinate 24,110,063 downwards.
GTAAATACGATTAGTTTCAATTTCCTGTAAAACACCTATTATGCTTCTTAAAACATCTGATAGCGAACAAGCCCTCACCTGCTTGTGTCATTGTACTGGAGTGAAGGTGTCTGATGCCTTTCAAAACTCTGAGCATCTTACAGGCGAAATTAAAACCGGCTGAAAGTATCACAGCAAGGACCCAAATACCTTCCTGACATTCACTTCCGTTTTCCGGGTGTTGAATAACCACGAGGCGAGCTGAGTTCCTATTTGCTTAACGGACATATGACGTCATGATCTGGACGAATCAGCGCGAAGAAGAGGAGGGGCTCACCTTTCACACTCAACCAGTGGATGAACTTGTGTTCCTTTTTTTTCTTTACCTATCACAACAGATATCTGCGGAAGCCTAATGCTTTTACTTGAGAGGAAATTGCCTTGTTTCCCTGATTTAAAGAGTTTTCTCAAAATTCTGAGAAAAGGTTTCATGAGAAATTTAATTTCTGCTGCTTTTCTGAATTAATGATATCATTTTCTTGTTAATTCAGAAAAATACGGAGTCGCTAAAGTTCCAAATGGGGTTTTTGATTAAATCTTGTGCGCTCACGTCATTATCTTGTCGGAACAAGATAATTATATTGTGCGCACAAGATAATTATATAAAAAAAATTCTATGAAAAAATAAAATCATGGTCTGCTTCCATCCACTTTCCACAATCCACCACCACCTTGTGGATCTGCCCCTTTATTCGGATCCACACCAACCTTTAGTGGGTAATTTCCTGGCCGATGCCCCATGCTTAATTTTAATCCTGCTGCCAAACAAACCAACCGACCAAAAAACAAATGGACAAGAGAGAAAATATAGTCTCCTTAGCAAAGGTAAAACAGTAACTCTGTCCTATGTTAGTGTCCCATGAAAGTGTGACAATGAGCCAGTATGAATAACACCAGAAACCTGACATTGAAGCAAAATTCAATTTATTATTTACACCTGACATGTCGATGAAATTGTTTTTTTGTGTGGTCTTTAATTCTAGCATAAGAGATAATGTTAAAAAATTTGGACTCAACAAATGTTGAAGAATCCCTCAGTGACCAGTTCCACTGATCTGCACATAAAAACACGTCATTACAGCAGAGAGAGGACAGAAACTGCAGCAGCTCAAAGCCAAAGTACAAACATGCAACATAAAAGATCAGTGGAAAGAACACACTACTGTGTTTGGAGTCAAGTTGCAACATAAAGTAAGAGAGACGTCCCTTCAGAGAAAACAGCCACGGATGTTAATCAAAGCTCGGCTGCTCGATGTCTGGAGGAACAGTGCAGCGAGTCAGGTTGGACAGGTAGAGAGCCGTCGCCATGGGAACAAGGCCAGCTGACACCTTCAGGATAGTCAGCAGCTTCTCTGTTGCACTGGTCACACCGTTCGGTGTCTGGAGGGGATGGACAGTGCACAAGTCAGCTTGTAAAGAAACAGAAGAACACACTGTAGAGGTATTTGACGCTCTTTTCTGCCTTACAAAGCCAAACTAGAGTAACTAGTGAAAATTGAGTTACGACTGAAAATGAATTTTTAAATGTTTGTGATAATTTAAAACCAAGGCAAACTGCATTAAGAGTAGAGTCGGGATTGTCATCAACAGCACTGAACCTAAACTGCAGAAACTCTCAGCTACATAATACACATAAACAAACAGCTTCCCCAGGATCTCTGTAGAGTTCAAATTATATTTAAAGACCTTATTTTTGAGACAACCACAGAGAATGATATCTAAGACCTCGTGGCCTGTTTTATGATCACAGCAGCAACAGCGTGAAAGTGTGATGGAGAATCAGTAAGGACGATGTAATCGAGAATTATTTATCATGACCTTGCAGCATTTTCAGTACTTTCCAGCAGTATGTACACATAGAAGAAGAATTCCTAATTCCTAATGATATAATGAATTAAATTAACATGACCCGTACCAAGAAATGCAGCAGAAAATGGGTCAGCAGATTTACCAATAAAGAAGGAATTCATTTTTTTTTGCCAAAATCGTCATGAAAGAATGAGCTTCCTTGCTACTGCCACTAATTGAAGTGACAGTGTTTGCTACGGTCTGTTGTTGCTGACTGACAATCCACAAAAGAGAATGGAAGCTCCAGTAACTCCATCCACTGCTACAACAATCAGCACTTTTATAGTTTATAAGTTTATGCCTTCTCTTAACAGGCTGTTGAATACAAACACATTTTACACCTGATAAAGCTGCAACAATTATTCAATCAACAGAAAACCACAACTATTTTGATAATCAAATAATCGCATTTGTCTTTCTGTAAGAAGAAAAATACAAAAATAATGGTTCCAACTGTTCTGATGTGAGAATAGTCAAATGGAATATCTTTGGGCTTTGGCTGTGAGAAATTTGAATTTTTTTTTACCAAGTGAGCGATTTTTTACCAATTTAATGCATTAGGTTCAAACTGTCCTTAATACTCATATAAACCTGATCCTCTGCAAACAGCAAGGGGCAGTGGAGCGATGCAGCAAGCTTTCTGACAGCGTCCAGGCGCTCTGTGGGGACTGAAGGGTTCCGAGCTATAAGAGACAGATGCACAAGAGGGGAGCCGGTCAGAGAGTGGTCTACAGACAAGGCTGAAGAAAAGGCTGGTCATTTTCAAACAATACAGGGAGGAATGAGGAGGTACATAAATAATACAAAAGGGACCATCTTTGACCATTTCTGTTCCATTTCATCTGCTGAGATGAGGGCAGCAAACAAATACTTAGAATTTAACCCATTGCCTTACCATTGGTCACCATGAAGCAGACTTTTCCAAGGAAATATCCAGGGTCCAGATATTTCACAGAAGCTTCCACTGACTGTAAACTACGACAAAACAAAACAAAAAATACATGCCACAGAATTAACTTGTATAAAATACTTTTATGTTTTGACAGTTTATGAATACTTTGAGGGTACAGTAATTGTAACATACTACTTGTATATATAGACCAAACCATGCTAGAGAAATGACTACTATCTTTCTATATGATGATAACCAGGCCTTGCACTTTAATACTAATGCATAGAAAGTACTCGTACAAAAAAGGGGCGATAGTAAGATGAAAAGAGTAAAACACATTTTGATTTGTGGATAACAGGAAGAAGCTCTAGAGAGTTCTAGTTCATGAGAGAGTGGAGGCCAGGCTGTTGAGTTCAAATTTGAAATAAGAGACGGGCTACATTTAAATAGTTATATGTGTGATTTAAAAGAGTGACTTCTTGGTGAACAAAATACAGCTCTGATAGGCCTGTTTAAGAATGATATTAGTACAACAACATAAGTAGTATTCATTGAGCTCCATTCAAACAGACCATACAGGTAGAGAGAAATATGAATGTGTAAGAATGTGAAAGTTACCTTAACTCTGAGGTGAGGTGGATGATAAACACCACCAGGTCTATCCTCGGGCGACTCTCCTCATTCTCCATAGGCAGAGGTAAACTCTTAGCTAGTCTCCTGATTGTACAATAAACAAACACGCTTGTGGTCAGGCTGAATATGATCACTGATATTTGTATTCAGTAATTATGTTGGTGGTAATTCAATGTTGATGAGCGTCATATGAGGTTTACTTATGATGTCCATTGACAATGTAACACTATATATTTATTATAAAGCTGTCTTAAGAAGTCCAAAGTCTGTTATGTGAGCTGATATGAACGAGATTTAAAAAGAAGTAGCTGTAATGACTCTATAAAATGAACATGAACACAGTAGCCTTGAGCTGGACCCTAATTTTTCCCCCAAACATCCTATTTATCAAGCAGTAGATCTGAACAAAATAAAGGCTGTAAAGAGACATTTTTCCTTAGTCACCAAGTTAATAAATTACAGTTGCATAGATTAATTAAACATAAAATAAGTCCTGCTCCAACATGAGAAAAGCAGATGGTGACTCCAGTAATGTGCTTGATGGCCATTTCCTGTACAGAACATCTAATGTCAGCAGTTTAACACGACATAATGGTACTCACACATTCACGGTGAAAGCAGACTCCTCCACCAGAGACTCTGCTAAACTCTGCTGAAACTGCTCCTCACTGTCCACCAGCTGGAGGAAAAACACGCAGAGTCAGCACAAAGCCTTATGATAACACGTCTCACTATAACACACTGAAAAAAATGTACGAATATATTCCTGGAAAATTTTAGACAGTTTGAAATGTGTCTTTAATACAAGAAATTGCTCTTCTTTAATTTATACCATATTATTAGGTCAAAACTTTTTCACCATTCAATCCTTAAGATAAAACAGATAAGATAAAATAGAAACCTCTCCAGCAGTATCACCAAAGAAAAAAAAAGGTCCCTGCATCAGGGACCATTTGAATGGTTTCACTATACTGTTGTTTTTACATTTTATGTCTTTACTGATGAGCTTCATGTGAGATTAACAATTAATTGATCTAAAATATGATATATCAATGTCTGAAATCAGACTTGTACAGTTGGAAGAAAAATGATTCAACCCCAATGGTATGCTAGGTTTATTGGCAAAATATACAATTTATCAGCTATTTGCAAAAATCAAACAAGAATAGTTTAGAATGTTCCAGGACTTCTGAAACCAAGCCTTGGTGGACTTCTTGGTGAGGTCTGCTTGGGATAATCTAAATGTCCACTGACACCAAAGATTCAGCTTCCTCACAGATGGCAAGATGTTTTCTTCTTGGGTTTCCTGATACTTGATGGAATCCATCTTACCCTCTACACGCTGCAGGTTTCCACCGTCTGAGGAAGCAAAGCAGCCCCAGAGCATCACAGAACCACTGCCATGCTCCACTGTTGGTGGGGTGTTCTTTTCAGCATGTTTCATTATTCCTGCTACAGACATACAGCTGATCCACAGGCCTGAAAAGTTAGGTTTGTTTCATAGCTCCACAGAACAGCATCCCAAAACATATGTGTCTCATCTAGATGGTTTTGAGCCAAGAGCAGACTTTTCCTGTGCTTTAAGGTCAGCACATCTTGTACATCTTGGAGTCCAGGCATGGAGACTTATGTCATTTAGGCCATAACAGAAAAACCTCAGGACTCTACTGCTAAAGTTAGTCTATGTTGGCACAATATTTTAACATCTGATTTGCAAATGTGTGCACTTATGAGGGATGCTATTCAGTGGGTTGAATCATTTTGAGACTGCAGTTGTAAATATGTGACTGAATGTATGTGGAAATGAATCTGTTGAATGTGGAAAAAAAATCAGTAGAATCTGTTGCATTGAGCTATTTAAACTGTTGTTCGATTTCCTTATTGTAAATAGCTGGTTAATAGTATTTTTTTCGTCAATAAACCTAATATACAATGAGGGTTGAATCATTTTGCTTCCAATAATATCTGAGAATGAACTAACTTACAGGTGTTATAAATGTACTCTCTCTAAGAATAACGAAGCTAGTTTAAGCTAATTTTTAAATACTTTTATTTAACTGTTAGCTTAACCCGACCCAACTCGGTGCTTTATCGGTAGTGAACGCTTTTGAAACACTCACCAAGATGTTCGCCGTGTTCAAACCAGGAAGCTTACTAAAGGGCTTCAACAACGACATCCTGATCATAAAAATAGTCTTTAAGTCAATAAATTCAGTGTGGCGGCTCTGGTCTTTTCCAGGCAATTCATGTTTACTTCACTCGCGCTTCTTTTCCGAACAAGCGTCTGACGTAACGACGTCTTCCATCAGGGGCAGATGACGGTGTGACGTTTTCCGAATATACGCAGTTACTTTCTGCCACCTACAGGCTGTTTTACTCCTCATGTCATGCAAGTACAGATGAGGGGATTATAAACTAAAAACGAATCACGGCAGGAGGTAGTTGGCAGTGAACACACCTTGGTTGTGATCCTCAGGCCATAAAGCTAAATAGTCGATAATAAAACCATTGCTAATAATACTTGTTTAATTTAAAAAAAATATTTTTGTACAATTTCTAAATGCTATGAATATCTGTGCATTCAAGGGATTCAAAAACACGTCATACATTTTATTTCCCAATTTGAGAAAACCCTTTCTCTATTTTAAAATTGGTTGTACATTTACATATATACAGGGCAGCTTTTGTGATAATCTTCAAACTACAAGGTTTGGTCATGCTTGACTGATTTTTGAGTTCTCTGAAGTCTAGACACAATGGCTTTTTCTCAACTTATCCAAACCAATCCACTCCTATTGGGGAGAAAGTGACATCTGCAATGCCTCATCTGGAGCAACATGACCGTGATCATGCCATCGGTCTGCTGCAGGAGCTTTGGACTGCTCACCAATGAGCACTGACCTGAACCCTCCAGACTCAGCAACAACTCTGGGCAGTTCTTACAGAAGAGTGGGACACCACACCCCAGGATGACATCTGGAGGTTGTGACAGGATTGCTGTAAGCAATACTGATGGGGGACACACTAATCACTGATTGTGTAAAATTGTCATATTACCCAGTTTGGTCACCTGGAAAACTTAAGGTGTTAATATTTTTGTTCTGTCTCTGTTTTTGTTACTGTTTAAATTAAGACAATCATTAAGTTAATAAGGAATGAAATACTGGTATTCATGTGAAGCAAACTACCAAAGCAAATGTCTAAGAAAACAGTGGTGCATTTATACATCATTGTACATCATTGAAGCTAAATGAAAAAGGAAAACGGGTCCTCTGGCAATAGCACAAAGTCAACATATGAGGCACAAAAATAAGATGACAAATTTTATATTGCTACAAAACTGGAAATTGTATGCATAAACAGAGGGTTAAGTTAAAGCAAAATATGTAGAAAAATATTGTTTTTGAATGGAAGCAGAAATTTTTATTTACTGTAATTAACAGTGGCACTGCAAAGTAGATTCCCCTAGTACATCAGGGTTGCATCACAGCAAACAGGACAGAAGTCCTTGGGCGTTTTGAGTTTCAGTATGTAAATATGCACATTATCTATATGCATTCACAAGCCAGGAACTGATTGAAACTATGTGGATGATTTCTTTCAGGTGGACAAGTGAGTTTGTTTTCAAAGTACCATCTCATCACTGCTTCTTGAATGAAAGGAAGGCTCAGGGAGGTGTACCAGATTTTGTTGAAAGAGATTCTTATGGCTTGAAGGCAGCAAATAAAACACAGACATCAGAAGAGCCTTCCATCAGCCACAGTTCATTTCAAACATTGGTGTAACAGTTATGCCGCATTAATGACTCCAACCCTCGTGCATACAGCGAATGAAACTGATTCATAATGGAACAGGAAAAATAGTATCAACATTTCAAGCCCAATTAATGATAAAAAAAGTAACACATCATGTGAGTAAAATAAAAAACAGACTTTAAAGTAAAGCTACTGTCTCTTCAATCACTCATCACTGTCAAAATAAAAATCAGATGAGAACCACTAACTGTACATAAGATTGACATGGCATAAAAATGACTGTACTGCTTCCAGGTGATGCTATCCTCACAATTCAGTTGGTTTGAGTGTTTCCACTGCTGAACTTGTCGTCTCATCACCATGTTAAGTTCCACTGTCCTCCCCAGTTAATGTACATGTCCCACTTTTAGCATAAACACACAACGCTGACACATACTTGCACCAACACACTTATCTCTTGATCCTTTTGCTAAATATAACCAAATCAAAGACTTTGGAGGTGTCCCCTTCTGTTCAGATCTCCCCGGACTCTCGCTCCTCGGAGCTGGAGTGTCGGTCACGCTCACAGGACAGGGATCTCTCTCGTTCCCTGCCCTTGGATCTGTCCATGGAGGGGGACCTCTCCCTGTCCTCCCAGTCTCTGTCCTCTGGCCTGTCATCACGCAATTCCTCGCCACATTTCTCCTGTGATAGCGGACACTCTCTCTCGCGGGTGTGAGATGATCTGTCTCCGGAAGACCTGAGGGAAAAACAGACAGAAAGTTTTCCTTTTAAAGAAAAGGGGAAAAACATCATGGAAACAAAACTTCTAGCACAAGATTCAAGATTTGATGTCCAGGATTTGGGTTTGACATTTGCTTAGCATCATGTAGAAAAAGGGTTTTGAATGTCTCACATGCAGAGGCATCAACTACAGAGGAAACAAGATGACTGGTTACTCTATGTAATACAATGTAGATTTAAAAACGGAAAATGTGGGTCCAAGGACACAGATGAAAAGAGAATACCTCAAAACAAGAAGGCAATCCAGGCACACCAATATAAGATAAGCCAAATGAGGAAGGGAATATTAAAAAGCCTTTATTATTGTGGCTGAATCATTGAAAGAAACCAACATGTTCTGACCACTAGGTCTTCATTAGGGCTCAAAACAACAACTCATTGAGAACAGGATACTTTATTGTAGCCAAAAATCCCAAACGCTTCCCTTTGGTTAAGTTTTAAATTCACAAACCATCCTTTTTAATTGTTGGATGGTAGTTGGGAGGCCAGAAGTGATTTTAAGATTAGTTATCAGATTTAAAGATTGACTGATGGATTGTCAAAGACTGATATGAGTTAACAGTAGTTTAAAGCAGGAGAATACCTATAACCTATGAATCTGCTGATATCATATCCCCACACAAACACCTTAATTAGAAACAACTGTACTGGATAAATGTTGAAGTAATAAATAAATCTGGAACAGATCAAACTAAACATAAATATTGTAGGTGGGGTAATTCTTATTTTATGTGAAATTATTTTCCTCAAAGGAAGTAATTCCAGTTGAGAAGTTGACTGGTGGAGGCTGTGATTTATCAGAGAGAAAAAAAACAGCTTCATCTCTTTCTATTGACTGCTTTCACTTCATTCATATGTTCTGAATGTGAGGTAATGTTGTGGCGTGAATATGGTGTATATATTACAGAGACTGATGTGTAATCACAACTTGCATGGTGTGACCTGTATGTAACCGAGTTGTTTACACTCTCACAGCACTTATCCAATTCTAATGATGCTTTATGTAACTTTCAGTGATGGAAGAAGGGCACACCTCTTCCTTTTGCGCCGGTGAGAGTGGGAGCGTGAGCGATGCCTGTCCTTGTGTCGATGTCTCCTCTCCCTCTCACGATCCCTCTCTCCACCTTCCTCTCTGGGACGAGAGGAGTGGTGGCGTCTTGAATGATGGGAGGATGAACTGCCTCCATCCCTACAAAAATAATTCGTAGTTACAAACCATTAGATGGTTGTTCTATTATTTTATTATGTTAATAATAATACATTTTATTTAAAAGAAAATGCTTTTCAGAATACTCAAAGACGCTTAACATGTCAAGAAATGAATCAATATCAGATATTAAAAGAAAGCAACTATAAACAACTCAAATGACAGCAACAAATAACAAATTACATCACACGGAAACATTAAAAGCACATTTAAACAGGTGAGTCTTGAGTAGTGATTTGAATGTTGGGGGATCAGTGCAGTCTCTGATTTCTTTGGGTAGGGAGTTCCAAAGGGAGGGAGCAGCTACAGAGAAGGCTCTGCCCCCCCCAGGTCCGCTGCTTAATTATTAAGTAATGTAATGAATGTCTGTATTCTGAATAAAGCAGCATGGCAAACAACTAGCCTAACATTAGACACTCGCTAGAAATCCCTCCAGAACTACTACATGCCAGTCTTGTGTTGAATTCACACAAAGACACACACACACATTCAAAACATTGAAGTTTCTACATATATTAAAGCTACAATTTGTAGCAGAATTAAATAAATAAATCACTCAAATGACTCTGACAAAGACAAAATGTATGGAGTGATTCTGGTCAAAGCAGCCATACCTGTATCGTTCTCCACTTCTCGACCTTGATCTAAGACAGAAACACAAATTAATATTGGTTTCCTGATGACACTGAACTTTTTATTTGTACACAGCAACAGGGTAAGTCGGACTGTTTCTTACCTCCGACGCTCCCTCTCCCTGTCTCGTTCTTTCTCCCATTCTCGCTCTCTTTCACGTTCTCGTTCCCGCTCCCTCTCTACCTCCCACTGTCGCTCTCTTTCATCTTCTTTTTCACGTTCCTCTCGTCTTCTCATTCGCATTCTTTCTTGTTTTTCTATAACCGCTTTCTGTATTAAAAAAATTGCGTGACAAGTGAAAAATATGAGCAGCTGATTGAATAAAAATGAATGAAATCAATGCAAATATAACTGTAATTACAAGCACATTCATTTATTCATTAAAATATTTTTGTACACGCTAATTCCAATATACAGCTTACCCTTAGCTTTTCAAGCTTCTCGCGAATTTCAATGAAGCCAAGGTGCAGTTTGCCCCCAAAATGGTCAGCCAGACGACGATCGTTGTCATGAAGACCCAAGTAGGCAGAGCACACCTCACACACCCGAAGTTTTTGTTGTTGAAAGCTGGAGGCTGGCATTGAGTTTCTGTACACATCCTGTAAGAACGAAAGTTTATGAGACTATGAAGCTGGAGAAAATGAACTCAAGACATAATACAGCATAAAAAACAGAAGTTTTGAATTTCAGCGAAGCTGCATGATGATGCCTGGGCTTTAGTGTAAGCTATGTTGGGATATACGCGAATCAAAATCTTTGTTGATTCAAAATACACTATTTACAGATGGAGAATTAATTCAACATTTTGCCTACGTGATTTCTATCATACATTTGAGAGAACAATGTGTGTTTAACTGCCTTTGGTTACCGTTAAATCATAGAGGCATGGAAGAAATGTAACAAGACCACCATACGTCTTCAGACAGAAACTAATATTTCAGGTATAGTTGCCGACATATAAATACAATTATTTTACAATAACCAAGACACAAAAAAGCAGTTAAGATATTAAGTTTTGACCTCTGCTTCTTTCTTAAGGGCCCGGGTCTTCTCCACCATTTCCAACAATTGCTGGGCTTCATCCACGTTTCCCTCACCCCCGAGCTGCTCAGCCCGGGCCAGCATCTTCCCAATCTCTTCGTTCAGCTCGTGGACACGTTCAGCCTTTTCATGGCAAGAGTAAAAGAGACAAAAAAAAAATGTAACGCCGTGCTATAAAGGATGCTATTTTGCACAATTTCATGATAACCAGATGGTGAGAACTTGCATTTTCCCGGGAGATTAATTATTCCCTGTAATGCAATTTAAAACAGTTGAGTTTGTCACCTTTGCAGCCACTTCAGCACTGATCTCATCCTGCGTCTCAGCTAGTCTCTTTTTGGCCAACTCAGTCCTGCGGTCGCAGTCAGCAATGAAAGACTGAAGGTGTTCTGCAGCCTGCAACAAAGCACATACGATAAATGGGTTTTTGTGTGTGTCAAATATACACATATGTTGTTGGTGAATGTTTACCATGTTAAACTCAACTAAGCCAATCTTGAAATCTGATATGCATGCATCTTCTTCTTTCTACAAAGCTTTAGCACACAATAATGTCTTTAGAAATTAGATCAGTTCTTTGTAACCTTGTCAATGTCATGTCTTGGCATGACAATGGCATTTCTCACATAACTCGTCACTGAAAGAACTTAAACAACGTGAGAAACGTCTTCATGCAAAACCATTCAGAGGCAGAGTAAGGCAGATAACTCAAAATCGAATCACCTGTTCCTCTCCCAAGGGCCCAGCTTTGCACAAAATTTCATTTAAATCCATTCAAAATTTTTGAGTTATCCTACTTAAAACACAGACAGAGAGAGAGGGACACACACAGAGAAAGAGAGAGAGAGGGAAATGGAGGGAGCGAGAGAGAGAGACAGACAAACAATCAAACAGCAACGATTACATAACCTCTTCCAACTCCAGTTGGCGGAGGTAATTCTTTTAATCTGCATTGTGATGACTGAGATAAACCACATAACTAAATTGCTTATTTTATGAAGTAGTTTAACAGGAATATGCACCTGCAAGTGTTTGACTACCCAAAAAGTATCCCAAACCCATGTTAATGAAGCATGTTCCTGAATACCAACTTATAAGTAGAGCTTAGAATGCATTTGCTCACATCACAATGCCACAAACTTTTATCCGCTATAGCTATAGTAGACAGCAGGGGTCATATAAAAACAAACAAAAACCCCCCACTTAAGGACCAAGTAGGAGTCAGTTTTTGTCAGGATCGGTGCATAGGATTTAGTGGATGAGGAAGCAGATGGCTGCCAACTGAATACCGCTTTCCTTACCCTTCCTCCAAAGTGTGTGGAAGAATCTAGAGTGGCTGCTAAAAATCCAAAGAACACAAATGACCTTCTCTAAAGCAAGATTTATCCGTTCTGAGTGGCTAAAGAAACATTGCAGAGCAACAAGGCGGACACTGTGGAGGAGGACCTGCTCTCTCTCTCTCTCAAATATAGACATCACTGACCAAATGGCCAATGAATAAAGTTTATTCTTTGTCAAATCCCATTTTTATGTGGGCATTTGATGTATACATTTTGTATTACAGAGTCGCTTCAGTGGTATAAAACAAAAACAAAACAAAAAAAACAAAAAAAAGAAAACATAAGAACTATATATGATGGGGTGATGGGAGGTTAGGGTGTGTGTGGTGTACAACTCACATCAAGTTCGAAGAAGTACTCCTGCTCCTTTGAGGCAATTTCATAGTCTGCTCTGAGGGCCAAGTCATGGACTTTCACACACTCCCCCAGGTCCATTCGCTGCAGAAATCAGAAAGACATTGGTGTATTGTGTTTACATGTTTCATCATTTCACTCATCTATAGAATGATAAGCCAATACTACCCTAATGTTAAAATGTCAACATTTTAAATGGCATCACAATAGAACTGTTGATGTGACAGATATCCTTTGAATCACAGCGGTGCAGGGATGACAGTTTAACTGTACTATCATTTTTAATTTATAGTGCTGGATTAGCGCCAAAAGCAAATACAACAATTATCCTGATATTCTGACTGCAGGCTTTATAATACATTATAATACTCAGTGTACAGGTGCGTGTATGAACTTGGTACTTACGGTGCCTGACAGAATGTCATGAGGACATGAATCCAGGAGGTGACTTTTGCAGACTCGCTCATCTGAGAATTTGATTCTTTGCCTCATTGTATCTCCTTAAAAAGGAAAATCAGCATTTAGGTATTTTGGACTGTGACTTTACCCGTACGTCACCCAGTCCCTGACTAAATCATAGCACGACACATGTTCACACTTGGGATGCTACATCTGCAGCCTTTCCAGTAACACCTTAAGTTACCTGCTCTGATCAAACTCTAATAACATTGCAACGTCAGGCGCCAAGGAACTGAGCCACGAAGAAAACAACTTTTTGACTATGTTCGAGTGGAACGCTTAATACTTTTCAAATGATTTCTGTACATGTCTGTAACAACCCGTCATGTAAACTCAAACTCAAAAACAACAGGTAGCTAGCCGGCTGGCTATCCTCATGTTAGCTTACTTGTGTTGTAAAGCATGCCTCTGTGGCTAATGCTAGCGAAAACACAAAGTCATTTTCTGATATGACCAGACACCAATCTCTAACACAGCCAGCTGTGCTCACCGTCTCTCCCTGTTCCCATGAGCTGGTCCAGCATCGCTCGCATCTGTGCCTGGGCCGACATGTTTGTGAGTGTTTAGCTAGCAAGCGTTGTGTGAGTCACTCCTTGCCAGCTACAGTCCTCCCACATGCAGCCTCCTTTACTGCAGGCCTCGTTGGCTCCCCCTCCAACACGGATAACTTTTCCCACAAATAAAAAAAAAACTCGAGTCCCGCTAAGGCAGCAAGCTTGTTATATATAAAGTGAGAACAATTTACTGGTCATTAAATGACTTTAACAGGAGCTAAATGTGACTTTTGAGCGACTGGTGACTTCTGATCGGTTGAGCAAGTGCAGAGTCTGTTTGAAAACTGCAGGAGTCTCCTGGTCGTATCGTAGCGAGTTGAGAGGGCGGTGACTGAATGTAGACAGGGCGTTTAGCTAGCTAACTCTGTTTGTGTCGAAACAACTTCCCAGTTCGTCTGTAATATACTCTAGCTGCATTTCTAGACGACTAACTGTAAAAGTTGACAAGTTTATTCAACGTCCATTCTTCCGTCCTTCCACTTCCCTTTCGTGCGCGTCACCGCGGAGCACGCTCTCGTGACGCTGCGTATAGGAAGTGATTACTTCCGCACGCTGTCGCGCAAAGACCTCTGGTATCACCACACTTATCAGAATTTTAAATAAATAAAACTAACTGTGTTTTTATTGTTGCCCACATTTTTGTTGACCAGTTCCTTATCAGTGTATCTAATTTCACAGAATTTTTTTTATCCTATGGCCCTTTATTCAAATTTGCATTTGCTGCATACTGTTGCAAACTGAAGTTTTCTCAAAAAACACGAAAGAAAAGATAATACATTTTTGTGGAGAGCTTTAATATACAGTATACTGTAGTAAATGGGGTTTAAACATCATTGCCAAAAAATATTTCTTCTGGAGTAATGGTTGATTTGAACCATGCACTTAGCACATAGTGTTGTTCATGTGAACAAAATTATCTCAAAAACTGTTGAAGAGAGAAGAATGAGATTTAACTTACTGTCTGTAGGGTAAGTTTGAAAATTACTGCCAAAAAATATTGTTGCTTGAGTTATGGCCCTTGATTCAATATTTGCTTTTGGTGCATAGTGTTGTTTTATATGAAGACGTTTCTTTTTTTCTCAAACCAGTGTGCACGTTAGATACAAGCGGTGATTGGGGATATTTATGATTATATCTTCTTCTTTTGTCGTGACTTTTGTTGTACCTTTTTATTATAATAAATAAAGTTTTATAAAGGAATTATAAATTGTATTTGTTTGAAAATGAAACAAATTGCTTTCCAGTTGGTGACATCGAGTTCATACACGCCCATATAAGGCATAACAGTCCCACCCATACAGACGGGACATCCTGCCTACCACATATACTGGAAAAAATGGCGACGAATATGCCTCGGCTCCTACTGCGACTTTCCCAGAAAAATATGGGTATAATGAGCCGTAACACCGGTTTGAAAACATCAAGCATATCCAGGGCGACTCAAAGCAGGAGCTCAGTATCAACGCCGTCGGGGGGAATTTTACCAAAACCGGACAAAGTGAGTTTTATTCTATCTAGATTACCGAGCGAGAACAGAAAATGATTTATATCATATGCGGACGTAGTTCTTAAGTGACACCAACTGTGACCAATAGAAGTCCTACGTACTTGTTCGGTCAGCCAATGAATGTTTGTTTACACGAACGTAGAGGTATTATCAGGAAGTAATTAGCTCTGCTCGACTCAATTCAAATAACATTCGCGATAGCTGTGTAGCCTACATTTAGACAAGAATTTAAATAATATACTGTATAAATAGAATATTTTCTTTTGATGAATTGTTTAGTGTGACACGTAACATTTTGATCTAAACATTACACATTATGGAGTGCATTGTTGTTAATGGTAGAAAGGTCGAGGGACATTTAGGGTGTACTGCATGTTTATATTACATTAGGTTATATGATCGTCCACGCTTATTTGTCCGCATGATATCTCTGTCAATGGATTTTGATCATATTTAGTGTTTCAGTTTTGCGGTGGATCTGGGTACGGATGCGTATTCTGGATCACATTTTCTCTCTTCTTCATCTTTGCAAAATAGTTCTTTTTTCAACGTTTTGCTAATATCTTGCAAATAATAATAATAATCATCATCACCATCATAATAGGCCAATCAAAATAAACATATTATCTGATGGGCCCTGATTCACCTCACAGTCCTCCCACTCTGCAAGCATCTCTGTTCGAATACTACCTGGTCTAAGATTTGCACTGTGGGCAATTTGATTAAGCACATTAACAGATGAATATGCATTGAGATAATGAAAGCTTTTGAAATAGATTTGGACACAGGGGACTTCAAAATAGGACCTCAGGTCAGTAATTAGGATATAAAGTGCGACCCACAGTAAAGCCTCACTTATGTCAGTAAATATTGTGCTTTGATTCAAAGCTTTTCCAACAATGGGCTTGTAGATACTCAATTTTGAAGCTGAACATTTTTGTAAATGCGATTCACAACCTTTGGCAAATGCTTTGCATCGCCTGCTGCTGACAAATTTTGAGTCTGTTAAATCCAATGTCAGCTGATCCAGCTTGGTTGTGCCTGCTGGACAAGATTCAGTATCATTTTAGGCAACCCCTGTGAGCAGAGCATCTTTTTTCTGCTCTGTTATAGGAATTCTGTGGATTAGATTTTTGTTTAATATTGTTGCTAATCGAAACAGTTCATGTGTCCCCCCCTCCCCCTTTAAATAACGTCATTTTTCATGTCACTTGACTACACTTCCTTATGTTTTCCAGACACCATTTGGTCTGATCCGAATGACAATAGTGGTTTTGCCTTTCCTGTATGTCGGAACTCTGATCAGCAAGAACTTTGCTGCTCTTTTGGAGGAGCATGACATCTTTGTCCCTGAGGATGACGACGACGACGATTGAGCTACCTTCTGATAGAAGATACATAAATGGTAAAGTGTACATTAGCCAAGCCTTATTTAACCAACAAACACTGCTGCTGGTTCTTTTTTATGCACAATCCTATCACTGTTCAAAGGGTGTGGTCAGCTACACGTCAAAGAGTGTAGTTTGTGGCATGTTTTCATTGAAACATTGAACATTTATTGAAAATTGCTAACATTAGAGGGCAGGGACCTGTCCATAAAGCACCCTAAGAAAGGTGTGGACTTAAGTCCAGCGGTGGACTTGAATGAGCCGAACAAACCAGTTTGGATGAAGCGGTTTCATTAATTCAAGCTCATGCAACCAGACTTATTTGAGAAAACATCAGGTAGTGAAGGCAAGTGTGTGTGCAGACTATTCTCAAACTAGCCAGAGAGTTCGAACATAGATCAAATCAATCCACTTTGGCAAATAACAGCAGTGAAGAGAGAGCAGAAGCATTCATGCCACGGGACACAGCTGACTAAACAAAAAATGTAAACTATGAATGACATGCTTTATGGAACCAAACCAACTGAGCCAGACTTACTAGAATAAGACCGTCTCATTTGAAAAACTCGCTTTTTGGAACAGGCCCCCTTGTTGACCATTTTTTACATTCACATCCACAGGTTGCATACCAGCCGGCACAAGGAAGATGGAGAAGATGGGGCACTCCAAGTATATCACTTTACCTCCACCCATCATCTTCCTCTCTCCTCTGCCATTTATGCTTTTCTTTTATTAAATTAATATTTTAAAATCTCATATCATGTGAGGCTATCAAAACTAATGGTGATGCTTTCACTCTTGTTTGCATGTTTCACTCAATAAACATAGTCAATTACACATCGATAAACACTTGTTGTTTCTGAATCTTAACATTCTTTGCATGGTGGTTTCCAAGTACACTTTTCTAAATCATATCTAGTCATTGCAGCACATGTTACTATTGTATTGTAATTTGGTTGTTATATATTATAAACACTGTATTTACATTGGACTGCTGTCTGTATTCTTCAAGGTAAGTTTTTAAACAGGTGTCTTTATTGGTCAGGTCTGTCTCGCTCCCTCTTGCAGGGCAGCGCTGGCCAGTCTCAAGTGTTCATTGAGGGAGCCCATCTCCAGCTGGTCGCGACCCTTCATGCAGCTCAGTTCTACTTAGGCCTCCTTATATCGCTCATAAGATGCTTCTTTCTCCTAGATTAGGGTTGAAACAAATAAGGAAGACCATTGAATAAAGGTTGTAAATGTAACATACAGTATAATGCCATTTTAAAAATAATTTCTTAAATTCAAGAGGTCAGATAATGAAACATACCTTGATAAGAGACTGCACTTCATTCTGCAGACAGCTTATTTCTTTTTTAAGATGCTGCACCTCATTTTCTTTTGCCCTCAGTAGTGTCTGAAAGGCAAGTTTTGAAATATCACCATTTCCACTTTAAAAAGTTTAACAATGTTCACATGTATATGGAACATCATTATGTATATAGTATGGGGCAGTGGTTGAGAGTAATGACATACATAATTATCCAAAATTGGCTGCAGTGCAACTAAATACAAGATAATGCTTCCTCGTCATTGTTTCTGGTAATATGCAATGCTTTTACTTGTAATGGATCATGTTTACTCAAGTATTTTCCTATTTTTTACTGATGTAAAAGATCTGGATACCTTTTTCTACAACTGGTGTGGGTCATAAAACCTTTCACTACACCACAAGTGATGGCATTCTGAAACGTGCACTCTGATTCAGGCAGTAGATGGCAGTATCAGCTGCACCAGAATATGACCAGCCACAGATGGTCAACTTAAATGAGGCCGCCATAAATCAGCAGGTGACAATGTTTGCAAAAGGGAGTTATTACTGGAGATACAAGACAAAACAGTGATTTGAATTTTCTCAAAACCCTCACAGCACATTCGTCAGATGTTGCTGTCTTCTTTCCCATGATGACATTCATGTCAACGTTTGTCCTTCATGTCCAAGTTATGGGAACTGAGGTTAAGATGGTTCAGTATCACCTACTTTCACATGATTCAGGATTATTTAGGATGTGATTTAGTCACAACCACTGAACTTATTTCTATCAGTACCTCTATATCTGATGAGAGTTCAGTGGTGCCAGGACATAACGCATCCGACCTCTGGCCTGTGATGAAATAACGCATGCGACTGACCTCTTCCGCGAGTTTGGCCTTAAGCTCCTGCAAAGAGATTGTAAGTACAAATTATGATGTGTAGGAATATTGTGAACTAGCATGCTTATTAAGGCTGTAGCTCATTTTCCCTTAAACAGTATTTTTATATTAAATTCTTTAATTATCTGATTACAAGGTGGATTGATAATGAATTAAACAAATGAAATCAGGAATGCAAACAAACCTGATTCTCTCTTCTGAGCACCTCAAGCTCTCTCTCCTTGTGACTGAGCTCTGTCTCTCGACCCAAGCTGCTCTGCTCAGCGCGGTTTGGCTGTAGGCACTTCTGAGAGTAGCGCTCTGACAACCCATCTAACTCACTGTGCAAGATGTCCACCTGGGGCCTGACAGGCACAAACAAAGGAATTATGGAGTAAATACATGATCATGAAATGGGTCATCGTGCAGAAGATCTTAAGCCTGCAGCCAGAGCCTGTGAAATGGACAACATTATCAGTGTGATAACAGAGTGACTGCAATAGACTTACATGTGTCTTCTGGATGAAGATTCCACGTGTGCCGCTCCTCCAGCTAACCTCATGGCCTTCTCCACCTCTCTCTCCAGTTCCCCTCTGTGAGCTGCTCTCAGTGCCTCCATAGCTTGAATTTACAGTTAGTTATTTGAACTGAAACAACACAATGACCACTGTTGTTTGATACGACTGTACTTTTTGCTTTACCTTTAGCAGCTGTCTGTCTCTCCTCCTGCAGCATCCTGTCCCTCTGTTCCTCCAACTCCCTGATCTCCCTCGCATGTTTCTCCTGCAGCTCCTGCAAAGCCTTCCGATGGGCTGCTTCCATGGCTTCTAGTTTCGCCCTACAAGGGGCTCCAGGGCAGCATGGGCTGTCCACCTCTATCCCCATTTCTGCACGTTCCATCTTAATGCTCTCCACTTGCTTTCGAAGAGAGAGGGCCTGGGAGATGGAGGGGGGAAAAGGATCACTTCTGAATGCAAACACTAAAAGAATATCACTTTTTATTTCTTTTAATGGAGCGACTCAGGGTTCCATCTTACCTCCCTCTGAAGTGCTTCAGCTGTATTTGTTTGGATGGCTTGGGCTCCATTTATGGATGGTGGAGCCCCCTTTGAGCTCGATATATCAGTTTCTGATACAGAATCAAGCTGTTTGGCCTCCTCAGGGCTCGACTGATACATCTCAGAGCTGTTGAGAGACTGTGATGCCTGTGGGGTGCTTGACTGATAAGCCTGCGCTCCAATGAGAGACTGCGCGCTCATTTCCCTAAATGACAGCTTCTCCAATTCTGCCCACTTCCTACTAACCTCTGAGTCCATAGTGTCAATAACAGGGGCTGGCACACATCCCCTTTTCAGCTCCATAGAGTCCCACCTGCTGCCCATCTCATTTCCAGGGACCCCTTCCTCAAACCACTTGTTCCTCTCCTCCAATCGCTTTGCTTGCTCGCGGTCCCAGCCCTCCCCTTCCTCTCTCCGACTGGATGGAGATAAGTCTGCTTCTAGATCCCCGTCTGCAGTTTGGTGGCTCTGGTCGGCCTGATGATTTGCAGTTGTGGCGGTAGAGGTGGAAATGCCGGGTTCATAGCTAGAGTCCTCGTAGGTGAACCGAGCAGGGGGTTGGCCTGGCGACAGTCGGTGGCAGAGGGGGTTCTCTTTCTCATTGCCGATGTCTGATTGGCTGAAGTCAGAATGAGGGAAAGACAGAAGGGTAGTGTTACACATCAGAAGAAAGATGATAGAGGGGGTTCACTACAGACCGACCACCCAGTCACATCATATGCATTTCTTCACTGTGCTCAGGAAGTTTCAGGTCAATGGGAAGCCTGTTTTTTAAAAAAATATTAGATTAATAATTTTAGCATATTTTCCTGGAAAACAGGGTAAGCATCAAGTATTCACCATGTATGATGTCCTGTGCATTATGAATTATGATGAATTAATTTGTCAGATCAAATGATGAATGATTCTGTGGGTATTATCAGTAGACCAATCCCACTCAAAGGGACCTTGAAGTGAGCCTATTTATTTATTTATCTATAGTCAGCTGCTGTCAGCAAGCTTAATTTAATTTACTATTTATTTGGCCCCATTTCCTCATTTTCTCTTTCACATATATATTAGTATTATTCCAGAATCTGTGAGACTGAACATCCAAGGTAAATAGCAGGTTTGCTTTGTGTATAGACTGATAAATTGACTAATTTTTTTTTGTAACATATTTTGTCCTCTTAGTATTTTACAATGTTGAAACTGCATCTAATTCTTGTGTCTTGTAACTTTTTTATGATTACTTTGAATTTATTTATCTATTATATGATGAACATATCTGATGTTCTTTTTAATGAAACCATCTTAAAATTCCTCCTGAGGACCATTTTAAATATTTTTGAATTGAAGTGAAATTAAATATAATTAAATACATATAATTAAATATAGTACATTAATGTACGCAAAGCAAGCATACAGTAGTCTCTCTGCAGGGGGTTGTTGTATCGAATAATCTATATTGAATATATTGAATCTATACATCAATAAATAAAAGCCTTAAAATTCTCTTCAACTCAAGCCACTCAACACTAAAAAATTCTGCCTATTTATAAAAGCATCAGTAACAACAAAATTACAATATAGCCAATAAAATATAACACAATGGCCATTTATCTGAATTGAATACTTAAATTTGCATACTTTATGCTTTGTTGATAATACCTTTGTACTTTTACCCAAGTTAAGTATCTGAATACTTCTTCCAGCAGTCTCTCCCTGAATAAATTGACACTCACTGCATGTTGTTTTGGATCGCCTGTCTTAGTAACTTCACCCAGTTGCGTCGTATTCTGGAGGTCGTAGCAGAGAGAGTAAACACTGTTCTCTTTGTCTGGAGGAGATCAGAGGACAGAGCAGTCACACACACACACACACACACACACACACACACACAGACACACACACACACACACACACACACACACACACACACACACACACACACACACACACACACACACACACACACACTGTTAAACAGGAAGCAGCCAAACATGTAATTGACATGGAAATGGGTGTGTGGGGGGGCGTCTGACTGTCCATCTGTCTGATGATGTACTATACAGCATATTGACTAAAACACAAGTGTAGTAAATACATACTTGTATTTGGAGTCCATAGTTGTTCTCTACATCACAGTCTGACACGTTCACACTGGACGTCAGGTCGATCTCTCCGTCCAAATCATCAGACTGCACCACAACAAGAAGAGCTTAAATTTAGTCAAATAAGTTTGTGATCAAAACATAAAAGGAGAATGATGTAAATCATTTGGGGAAACTGGTGATTTTGGCCATGTTATTTAGCAAAATCTGGATAAAATCCTTTCAAATCACTGCAGATACATCAAAATTAATCACTATGGGTTAACAGAAATGTTTTTGCAAATCACATATCAGGTTCTACCTCTTCTGCCTCTGAATCTCTGTAGAACCTCAGCGAAGTATCACACAGAACAAACCAGTGTTTCGTCCACTGAGCAAAACACAATAAACATGATTCATTTGTTAAGCATACGATAAACACATAAACTAACATTTTCATTATGCGGACTTCTTCATAGAGTTACAGTTCATCAGGATGTCAGATTTTAATTCAAACATCAATTACAATGGAATATAACAATAATTTTTTTAAGAACATGTTAGAAAACTTGCTTACCTTCCCATGTTCACCCAGTCTGGACATCCACCCCTTCAAGTAAGAACACCTGCAATTAAAGTATTAAGAGGAAGAGCATTGAAAGCATTCTGTTGTGGTTTATGTCTCACTCTTCACTGTGAAACGACAGGAAACAGAAACTGTCCGAAGCAGACAGACGTGTTCCTGCGAGATAAATACATCATTCTGAATTTTGCACAGAGAAGCAGGTGAAACCTTGGAGGAAAATGGAAAATATACTGCTGGATAGGAACGTTGTAGGAAGGAAGAGGTGTAGTGCGGTGAGAAATAGGAAGGTAAAGAGTAATAAAACATTATTAGACTGACTTGAGAACACGCAGATGCTATTAAAACTAGCTCAAAACGACATGAAATACTTACATGCACCATATTTTTCAGAATGTATTATGAGAAAGAGAAAAATAAAGAGACATTGAGAGATGAACATGCAACATGTGAAATGAATATTAATATGAATAGAAATGATATGTCAGGGTTTCTGTTCTTTTGCATGGTTGCAAGTAATTTAAAAAAACTCATTTTGAGACCGTTCTCCCTTTGTGATTGTTGACTCAGCAGTTTTAGGCATGACACTGCAGCGCTGACACTGCAGCATACAGTGGCTTGAGCTAACCTAGAATCTATTAATAAAAGTAATAAATCACATCACAATACTGCTCCAAAACATAAGACTGCTAAATAATGGCTTTTTCCTGCATGGCGCTTCTGTGGAAGTAATACATGAGGTAAAAGAGCTGAAATAAATATCAGGCAGCAACTTTAGAATAAATGTCTGAATGACCCATTTTCCCTGCAAACACTCATGTGATTTATACACATGCAGAAAGTAATGGGACCATGCTCACCTGTGTCTGCGGGCATTCAGGAGGAGCTCGTTCCTTCACCTTTGAAGATCTGTGTTTCCCACTTTGATTATCTGAACTCTTTGATAGAATAAAATATTACAAGCTCTGTTTTTGCAAGATGGATTTTATTGAACATGTTTGTCATTATTGCATTGTACCTGAAGAGATGTGGTTGAATGTCTTCGAGATGATCGTTCATTCTCAGAGTCACGGCATTTCTCTCGTCTGTCTCTGCCTCTCTCTCTGCCTCTCCCCCTCTCATCTGGTTCCAGCCTTAAGCTGCAGATGTCTATTTCATCTTGATACCTCCAGAGAAATTCAAGAGAGAGAAAATGAATAGAGACCATCTTTGACGAACACCTAAACACAATTATAGAGACAAAGATAGGCACAGTTTACATCATTTTGCTTTTCTGAACGTCACATACCTAAAACTGTAAAATAGTAATTGTAAAATTGATGTAAATTTGCATTAAAATGTGAACAATATTCTTCTGTATTAATATCAGTGACATGCTGTAAAATGCAATGCAATCTGGGATAAATAATACGTGATTAAAGCATGAATGCCAGAATGCTATTATTTACAGGGAGGTACTGTAAACATGACTGTAAACAGCAGAGCATCATGGGATTATCATTAAAAACAGGATACAGGATACATACTGTAGATTCAAATAGAGTTACTGACAGAACTGTGTGAACTGTATATCCTTTTATAGCAATAAATTGTAATTTTAAAATACTGTAAAAATAACAAAAAAATACAGTAATTTGCAAGTGAAGCTGCTGCCAATAAATTACTGAAAATTTACAGTGTTAAGTTTTGCAGTCTATGCAAAGGCTTCAAGCACATTCCTCTTTTCTTTAACTAAAACTAAGCCAATTGCTTATGACCATGTCTTTTGACATCTTCACAGCCTTTTATATTGCTGCACTGCTTTCCTAATCTTCAGGATGCCGAAGGAACACTTTAAAGAAACATATAATGGAGAATAAACACATGATCATGGGACTATCGTTATGGTTATCCATGAATCATTGCTGTACCGTGACACCATACAGTACCATGTATGGTACAACCAACCTATAAGTCCTAAGCTTCTGATCCCTGCATGGGCTGGGACTCTGATTCCTCCACCTCTGCCCTGGAAGCTCTTCCTCTGACTCCAGCTGGATCTTTGGAATATTAGCCAGAACAATGTAGTCGCCTATGGTCATCCCCACCTCAAATGAATAAAGATTTATCACATGGTAAGTGGTATAGTGTGGCCTCTGACACAAAACATAACAAGACTAAAAATTCTTCAGGCAGCTGCTCTGTAATCCTACACTTAGTTATGATGGTGCTTTGAGCTAAATGCTAATATTACTAAGCTTAAATGTTCACATCACAGACTGTATGGTTCACAAATGTAACATTTCCATGCTGATACTATGTTTCATAACTTAATTTAGAGTTTTATTTTAACATTCGCAAATTAGCACCAAACACAAAGTACTACTGAACAGGAAGGGAATGTCATTAAGTTTAATTAAAATATCTGTATTGGACTAAGTCTAAGTTATTGCAATGTCAGACAGGTGACATTGCCATTCATAGGCTATGCTGCTAGCTTGGCTAAAAATAAGCAATGCCTAATATACAGTACACACCTCCTCTGTTTCTACTGCAGCCTTCTTAGGTTCAGGTATCAGCAAGGCCTCCATGCCTCTCCTCATGTTGCTCCTACTTCTGTCACCACTGATGTCATTACTCCTCTGAATACCTTCGTCAGTTTCTGTGACTGCAACAGGTGACGGTGAACCACTAAGCACCTGAGAGTCTGCACCGCGTCTTGATGTGGAGGAGCCATGAGAGAGTGGGAGGTTGAGCAAAGAGTGAGAGGACCCCTGCCAGGAGCCTTGAGAAGGACTCAGTCTACTGTCTCTGGAGGAGGCCTCCCTATGCGGGGTGTGGCTTTGTGTACTGTAGCCATTCCTGGACGGTGAAATTTCCCGACTGTTGCAAGAGCGAGTGTGCAGCAAGCTGTTGACAGCTGTTCTAGTTCGAGGAGATGCTTGAGATCCTTCAAAAGAGTTTCGGTGGACGGTCGAGGATCCACGGCGGGAGATAGACTCCAGATTCCTGTAGAGTTTCTCTGAGTCCAAACTGTGTTTGTTTGAAGCCTGTGATGGACTCCTCAGCTCTTGGCTGCTTTCTCTTTGAGCATTATATTTACCATTCTGTAAATGCAAAGAATCTGTATGCCTGTGAGAAATGGTGGCCCTTGAGGGAGAAGCAGTCCGCAAGGCCACAGACCCTCTCCTGCGGGATGGACTGGACCTGCCAGATGCATGTCGAGAGGGGCCATTTGAAGGAAGCTGGTAGGAGCCATGAGATGAGGAATGAGACCGAGCTTGACTCCTCAAGAGGGAGCTCCTCCGCTGGGTTCCCACAGGAGATTCATGTGACTTGTAGCGGTCTGGGCTCACAGAGCTGTGACGTGTTGGTGAATTCCTCTGTGTATCAGTTCCTCGTCTGAAGTTGGAGTGGTATGTGTATCTCTCTGGGGATTCGCTTCTCCATGTTTCCTGCATATATGTCTCTGGGTTCCTTCTCTGCGAGGGTACGCCAAGGTTGACATTCCTGTATGGGACGCAGGCTTTGGGCTCAAGAACATAGTTGCTAGGTATGGGATGCCCCCTTTCGTAGTAACGATACGGCCCTTTGTTGACTTCCTCCATCGGCCGTTCACCTCTTCTGTCTGGAGAGACGTAGCCACTCTCTTTTTCCCTGTCTCGTCTGGACTCTGAAAATCATACAAGCCTGAGGACAATACTTTAAAATGTAACGAGACAGCGTGAGCAAAAGTCAAGGTCAAGATCAAGCTTGTCCTCTCTATATCTAAGTAAGACACACAATTCGTAATATTAAGTTTTAAGATGTAGTGTACATCGAGACAGTACCTGATGCCCGGCGGGACCTCCCCCTCCTCTCATCCATCCAAGACCTTTCAGTGCCGTTGTAGGGAGAAGAAGGATCCAACTGGGTCATATCTCTTTGGGCCACACAGAGTCTCTCTAGGCTGAAGGATCTGCTCCGCTCTAGACACTCCGACTGATTTGTAGAGCTGGAGGAAGGTTGTACAATTAAGGATTAAATACATTCAAATAGACAAGGAGGCTGCAGACATGGATTTGTCAATTAAAGTATGTATACTAGACTATTAGTTGGCTTGATGACCAGGGAGAAGGCCTACAAAAGTTGCAAGGAGTTTGAAATATGAGAATTTAAATGATGCTCCAATGAACCTTGGGTGCCCATGACCCTGTCACCAGCTCACCGGTTCACCGCTGGTCCTTCCTTAGACCACTTTTGATAGGTACAAACCACACCAGACCAGGAACACACAACAAGACCTGCAGTTTTGGAGATTATTTGACCCAGTCATCTCTAGCCATCACAATTTGGCCCTTGTCAAAGTCACTTGCTGCCTAATATATCCCATCCACTGACAGGTGCTATTGTAACGAGATAATCAATGTTATTCACTTCACCTGTTATTTTAATGTTATGGCTGAGGTGTATATTTGGAGGGGGTAGCAGAGAAGTGCAGGCTTTGCTAAAAAGAAGCTATACCAGAATTATGCACCTCCTCCAATTGTACATTAGTAATCCCTCCATGGCTCACCTTATGAAGCTCCTGCTTCTGTCACCTGTTACTCCTCTCAATGCCCTTGTCAGTTTCTATGATTGCAACAAGTGATAGTGAACGGACTAAGACAGTCTGCACATTGTCTTGATGTTGCGGTACAACAAGAGAGAGGGAGGCTGAGTAAAGAGTGAAAGGACCCCTTGCCAGGAGCCTGGAGAGTGACTGAGTCTGCTATCTTTGGAGCAGGACTTCAAGCGACTGATGGAACTGAGAACAGCAAAAAACAAAACAAAAAAAAACACACACAACATATAACAGCAAACCATTTAAAGCTATGGGAACTGCAGGATACAGAACGTAGTCACCTGGGTTGTATGTCAGTGTCACAGATATTAAGTTCCCATTCAGGACTCAGACTGTGGACCAGACTCCACTCGTAGGTCCAACCACCGCTGACGTCATCACTACTGGCACTTGTGGTCGCCTCAGACAGGGCACAGATATCATCATCTGCCTCCTAGGAGTACAGAAATACATCATAAAGCATTTTTAGTGGCAAAATTACATTTTGAGTATGTCTGTAGATTAGATATATGTTTTGATTTTTATTACCTGCTCTTACATTTGATCATGCTTTATATTGTGCTGCATCAAAATCCCTTATGTGACATTATGGCCGTAAAAAAGCTTATCACCACATCTACCTGATGGCTTTTAGCTTTTGTCCCATTTTTTAAGGAGCAAACAAAACAAAACTACAGAACCTTATCCTGCAGACACCAACACATTGCCAGTTACACATCTCAATCCAAAACATCAACATATTTTACTTACCTTGGCTTCTCGCTGTTCTTCAACCAAATCTGCTGTGAGGGCTATCGGCAGCTCTCCTCCGTCTCTCCTTCCTTCCTTCTCTCCATTCGTTCTAGCTAACCAATACTCTTAGACTGCACAGGATGTAACTTTAGCTAGTCTCGGGTCACGCTCATCATTATTTCATTGCTCTAGTGCTTTTGCATTACCAGAACCGCCCACTCAACTTCTTTCTTATCTTCGGTTCTACCTCAAATTAACAGACAGACAGCAAATGTCTTTAGTTTGATGTCTTTAGCGGATGTATGTATGTTTAAATAATTAAAGTGTCGCCTTTTGCTTTTGATCAAAATAAAGTCTACATTGCAGAAATAACAAAAAATAACTCTTGACTTTATTCAAGTTTAACTTAAGCGAGGCAGCACTAAGTGAGGGAACGTTTGCATGTATCTTATGGGCATATCAGATTACAACCTATTCCCCAAGGATTATAATGAGCTTTCATTAATTAATGATAAAGAATCAAATGCCACCTTACTGTATTGTCCTTCTCCCACCTCCACAGTAGTTTCATTTGGTGAATATGTTATAGGGTGACATCATCACATCAGTATGCAGCTTGTGGACCAGTTTTATGACATCTCTGATATTGACTTGTCATTAAAAAAACACATAAACACAGTCACATAGACGGTTGGTGATTGTTATGAGCGTCAGGGCCTGCATTTATCAATCTGTTACAAGTGAAATTTTTGATTCAAGTCAATTATTAAAGCACAAGTCCTTCTTTCTTTTCCTGTTCGCAAGTTTCAGATTAAAAGTTCAATTAGATACATCTACCCTGCAATACCCAATCATTGAAGTCGTCACCATCTTTCATGAGGATGTTTTCCTCGTCGGAGTGCTGACGTTTAAATGGGGACCTGTTGGCTTTAGCCTCTTTAAGCATGACATTATGTATGCAATCCATGTTGCTGCTATGTGCATATGCTTTCCTGCTAGGTGCAGAAGTTATTTCAGCTGATTACACTGTGGCTATGAGCTTCCTCGCCCCCTGCTGTGTGTGTGTGACAAAACGCATAGCTATTGTAACTAAGAGGGGTGGTTTCATTGTGAGTTATAGATGGGATGATTCATGAACATACCCACTCTTGAGAACAACCCTGTTGTGGAGAAGCAGCATCAGTGTTGCTGCTGAGGTGCATATGATCTGGTCGCAAGCAGGAGCTGCAGCGTGAGGGGTCAAAGGTGTTGGGCTGGAACTGACGGCAGTAGCAGTCCACAGTAGGGGGCGCCATGTTGATCCTGTTGGATCTGCCCTGTCAGCTGTTGTGTGTGGGTGGTTATCGTCAGGCCCTTTATCACTAGAATAGTCTTGATTGATTGATTTTCAAAAGAACTAGTGTGGCCTTATTTCCCAGGAGGCTCTACGTGGGCTATAGACACAGATCATTAGCATTATATGAATAACAACTATAAACAAAACAACTTCAATTTATTAGTTATTATAAGGCAGGCTCTAAGAGATTAACGGTTAATTCTTTAGATGTCTATATTAAATTGCATATAAGCAGAAGAATAAAAATATAACAAATAAACAGTATGTGATATTTTCACTATAAATAGAACTCAATGAGTCACGCCTCTATGTCACATGTAGTTACTCAAATATGCTATTGATGAAAAATGCATCATTATTAATGGGATACCTTCACACCTCTGAGCAGAAACCTGTGACAGTGTATAATGTAACCATTACATAGAGGGAATCGTCAGCATAAAGCATCTATGGCAAGGTTCACACAGAAACAGCTAATGCCAAATGAAAAAAAGACAAAAGACACTCTACCTTATGGATGTGTTCCAGTGTCAGATAAAAAGTGTGCTGCATGTTTTATTTCCAAAAGAAGAAGTCATTGAAGCCCAGTTTCTTCACAGCAGAAGGGAAATGGTCTGAAGCGATCATGAAGGCTATAGAGGATGAAGTCTTTTAACAGAAAACAAGCTTTCATTGGTTCTCACATTTGCCTACTGTGTTGACTGTGACCTATCAAATATCATCATCTTTAGAAAGTGAAACATAGCATTAACTCCTCTTGACAGATGCCTGATGGATGGAGGCGAGCCTGTAGCACAGATGGTTAATGTGACAGTTCAGGCGCAAAGAGGACAGCTAAACCAGCAGAGCAGAGACAGGAAATGGTTCCAACGTCTGGGGATGAGAATTAAAAGGTTAAAAACAAAGAAACTGTTACAGTACAGAATAATAAAACAAGCAACAGCTGAGTGTCTTGAATGGCTGATGCAACAGAACCAGGTGTGAGGAATTAAAAGAGGTTAGGACGGGTCAGATCGGCCGGAGAATCCTTTGTGGTCAGGCAGGGCAGTCACAGTACATGGTGGATCAAATGTTGGTGTTTGAACTATCTCTCAGTAAACTGGCAAGTTCAAGTGAGGAGGCAGGAGGGATCCTCTGGTTACCCACAATGTTTATGTCTTCTTCTTTGTTCTAACTCTTAGATGCATTCCATGCTTTGTGATATCAGGGTATAATGTTGAGGTTACTCAACAGCTCTACTTTATTTTCTGTGCCAAACTCTGAGCAAGTAGGTTATGTCTCTGAAAAGTGTTGGTATCATTAGTTGAGCTAATTCCCATCGGGCGACAAAGTGCTGACGCTGTTTTTCAGCAAGGATTTCAGTGTTTTGAAGAAGCCACAAGAGGGGGCCTGTTTGTCTCAGCAGAGCCATTGGTACGCTTGTGTGTGTGTGTGTGTGTGTGTGTGTGTGTGTGTGTGTGTGTGTGTGTGTGTGTGTGTGTGTGTGTGTGTGTGTGTGTGTGTGTGTGCAAAGTACAGTGCAGTGATGAACAAAAATTGAGGACAAACATTCGATTGCCCAGAGTTTTCCTCTCTCTTCACAGATGTACTCTCTCACAGACAGGGGTTAAAGGGGGACTTAGCAGGCGGGGGAAATTCTGGTGTAGCTTCAAGAGCCGGGCTAGGTCCAGAGAAATTATGCAATTTAATGAATTAATATTTTATTTTATCTATATATCTATAGATATATCTATATATCTATAGATATATATATATCTATAGATATATATATAAATCTGGTTGTGTGTGTGTGTGTGTGTTCAAATATAGAACATGTTGAAAGTTCCTGATGGTTAATCAACTTTTTGTAAGCCCACATCATTTCATGCAACGCTATGAAGTGAACCTCTAAGACACGAGAGTATAATTAAACATTTTTGGCAAGTAAAATGCCAATTAAGGAGAGGTATTTTTGTCTTCTGCTGTGTGTCACATGAATACTGCAGCTACATTAAGGTTCTCTGGCAGCAGTTGCTATGTTATAATAAGAGGGTAGAGCCAGTATCCATGGAAATGCATTTTGAGATGTTCAGCTCGCACAACTTAAAGCCAACAGGAAGGGAGACTTATTAATGGATGTATTCGAGTCACTTCATGTTCATTACTTGTGACATACTACTTATGTCGTGAATAATAGTTTTTATATGTAAGCCTGTCTGGAGAGAAACTAAAGAAATGCTTGTAGCACTTATTTAGACAAAAAAGTGCCAAAAAGCAACCCTGCCAAAAACGATTGTTGTTTTGAGTTAATCTCATACAATTTTCAAGAAGGATATGACCAGTGTATAGAGCAGAGTTTTTATTCAGAGTAAATTCATTCAACCGCTGGGAGCAATCACTCTTCTTAGCCGACTTTTCTAAAAATATGTTGACCTGGATCAGCCGTCAGAGTGAGAAACGAGGCGTTCGCCTCCTGCTGAGTGAATTGGCTCTCATTTCTTTTGAGTGGGAGAGGAAAAAAAAATAGCTCAAAGCATCTGCTTATCAAACTTAAAAAAAATGACCAAAGGGAATA